>CM042016.1:100756574-100969074 GCA_023525715.1 Cichorium intybus | reverse complement strand
AAACTCTCGAGCACTTCGCTACAAGCTATCGCTCGTTCCTTACCTCTCCCGACCTATTTTTCTGACCAGAACACTCCCCGATATCGTATGTGTGTTTGGTGGTTGTTGTGAGTTAAAATGAGGCTTAGAACACCTATTTATAGGCCTCCTGGACGTCCTTCGCGTCGCGACAAGATTACGCTCGCGTCGCGATGACACACGTGAATGATTGCTTGATCGCGCAAATCACGGAGCTGCCGACAGTCCGTCGCGTCGCGACCACCACACCTGTCGTGTCGCGACCTTTAAATTTTATAGATTATACTAGACTCAATTTGCAAACTTTGTGCACTGGTTTGAGGTCCAACCGAGTTTTTTAGAATTAATTATGATTTTTCTAAGATCGGTATACAATGCTGATTTTTATATGAAATTATAACTAATGTTTTTCTTAGCTTATCATTACGTGGTTACACCAAATGGTATAACGTTCTTACTTTTGATCTAAAATTCTATCCCGGACACGGGTGTTACAATTCTCTCCCCCTTAAAAAGATTTCATCCCCGAAATCTCCAGCATCGACTATTTTTTTTTCCACTCAACCATCCCCTATTTCAACGCAATGCGGTTGTATTAGTAAACCCAAAGGGTATTACCACAATACTGGCACATTAACCACCTCTTATCAACTAGGCCAACATATTGAGACTACAAAGTACGTTTTATGTAATCTCATACACTCACAACACAGACATCATAGATGCAAGGTACTCGTTATGCATTGTATACTCATAATCACATATTTACCACATCATATCACAATCCCTGCTCTTCACAACCTCAACAGCTCAGCTATTCGTCCTTTCCTCGACCCTTCGCGGTATCGAGTCACAAAAATTCACCAGACACCCAACTGCATGTGTGTTAGAACTGCCGGCCAATAAAGCCATCACAACACTTGTATGTGGACCCACCACAATTACTACTCATACGATTATCACAACACATATGTGGTCCCACCACATATACTAGTAATGTGGCCCTGCTAAATAAGTGGTCACAACCACAAGTACTAGCAATCCCACAGAATAAATGGTCACAACTACAGGTACCAGTGGCCCCACGGAATAAGTGGTCCCAACCACAAGTACAAGTAGCCCCACATCATAAATGGTCCCAACCACAAATATTAGTAGCCCCACAACATAAATGGTCCAATTACAAATATAAGTGGCCCCACAGAATAAATAGCTTTTCGCTCTAAAGGCTTAACAGCTAACACACACAACTTCACAGCTCTGCAACCAACCACATGACACCAAGAATCATCATATCAGCTCAGCCTCCACATACAACTACAAAATCTCCACCCACAATATGATACCATATCCATGGTTATCACCACCTAATACTCACGTATTCCTCCGTATAGCTAATATCAACTAGATATTCAACCAGCTACCGACACAGTTTATCCACGGTTACTTGCCTACGGGTTACCTACTTAAGAGGTAGTCACTTAGTCATTTACCCAACACACATATGCTAACAAGATAGTTATCTTGGTCAGTTAGCAATATTTTCTCAACTCATCATTTTCATATACTAACAGATTTTAAGTACATGATACATTGGTATGCTACATCTAACTTACTCTGATGCACACGTTTGTAGTATTCACTACTTATGTGAATACCCTTACGCCACACCACTATATCATCCCTACTCTCACGAGTTGTATTATATGTTCATTCCGTATACACGTACACCTCTTGTACGGGAATGAATAAGGCTCTAATTCTGCAAACATACAACACCATGTATAAAACCTTATATTTCTACTATGTATACGTATATCTGTGCATATACCTTTCACATCTATATATTGCTTTAGTTCACGTATGTCTTCTTCCAAATTATGCCCTCCATCTACGGGATTCCAATTTCTACTAATACGATCACATACATCCTCAGCCTTTGTCATCATCATACTCCAGTCGTCTGACACTCTTTGTAGATAAAATTTGGTTAGCAGATGACCTGGAAGCCTCACATATATCTCCATAGCTGGAATCTGCGACTTATGTTAGTCTCTAAATAACATAACGTCTATTTATAGTCAATCAAAATCAACTATTCTAGCGATCAATATCTTCTTTTTATCATCCACTATTCGTGCTTTTAGTAACGAAGAGACTTAATGTGTCACTTTTGCACAGCTCATCTACTATAGTCACATCAACTGTTCATTACTTAATTATTAAGAAATGAAACGTCACTAGATTCTCAATCTCTAGCGTCCTAATTATTCCCAATAAACTCTATGATTGCCAATCAATAGAATGGACAATACAAATGCACACCAATTAGTTATACCCTCAGTTTATTGGATTCCTCATAACCAACTCCCGATTCGAACGCGGATCCTGTGCTTTCAATAGTAGGAGCTCTACTACTATCTTCCACACCTATCTACGTTCGTTTCAGAACTTATCCAGAAGTCCCCAGGTTGTTTTACGAACATAGTCGTAGAAAATTTTTCAAATAAAAAGGATTTACCTTACGGATATCACCCGGCAAAGAACCTGGCCAACTCAAACATTTTAGGACTATTTAGTCCCTACTGCCTACACTCCAATGGTGTTTCTTAAACACCTTATCAACTCTAGCATTTATTTACGACAACAGGCCTTAAGTAATTGTGCACCAATATGGGGTTTTCTACCAAACATTTAAGCACATATATCATATATTACAGCAATAAAGACTAAACATTTAAACCTTTTCCCCACTGACGTTGGCTGACGGTACACACTGCTTCTTTGCAACAACGTTCATTCAACCCCTTTATTCGAAAAACAATTTTTTTTATAAAAATGTCTTCAAAGAAAACTTTTGAGTTTCAAGCCTGAGATCAAAACCCATCAAGTGAGTCTGATTCACTCAAGCTCTGGCTCTGATACCAAGTTGTAACACCCCACTTTTAAAGAAAACATCTTTATTTAAATGAATATCAATAATTAATATTTTGAAAAACATTCAAAAACATTTTACATCAATTCACAGCGTAGATCCTCAGATAAGCAGCATCAGTGTGTATCCGTCATGCCTAGCCGTCATTTTCACCTGTATACTTGAAATGATAATTTAATAGGGAAAGGATAAGCACACGGCTTAGTGAGTTCCAACATCTACACAGCATGTTAATCACATATACTCAACCCTTATAGGAAAATACAGCTATTTATCACACATAACCTGCTCTACCCAGTACGTCGAATTATAGTCTTCAGCATTTCGAGCCGCGCATACTCTGTACATCGAGTCATGCGTATCTGCTCAGTAAGTCTAACTCCTCTGCTCAGCCCTTAGAGCCGCGCATACCCTGTACGTCGGGTCATGCGTATCTGCTCAATAAATCAAACTTCATTGCTCAGTACGTCGAGCCACCCTATATATCTCAATTTGTCATCCCCATATTATCCACATGCTAGACCTAAACATGTCTAGTACTAACTACAAACACCATATCCCAACCCATACAACTATCACAGGAAAGTGTATTATCAAATACACACAGCTTGGTATTACACATAAACATCTTATAAGCACGCAACACTACAGTAAAGCACATATAACCTCCACACAATGTAGTGAGAAACTCACCTGGCTGTAGTTGACTATAGCGTTTATCTCTACTTCGTATTCCCTCTTTAACTGTTAACACAGTAAGCCATTTATCACTCTTTTACTCCTTAACTATACCATAGTTACATCATTAAATCCTTCCATAATTCCAACATGATACCTCGTGATTTATCAAGTAAAGGAACGGCCAGGTAGAAGATTAGATGGGGTGGCAGGATCCTTTCAGCATTTTAGCCTTTCGGAAAATCCAACAACCAGATCCCATGTAATCGGCCTAGGCACCGTCCTCGTAAGTAAATCATTGGGCATTATTCTTGCAATTACGAATAGTACATAACTTCCACATATAATAGTTTAACACTTTATAAACTATTAAAGAAATAAAGTAGCTATTACTCACTTAGTATTGTCGCTGGCTCGTTCCCCGTTCAACTCTTCCGACAACTCTCGAGCACTTCGCTACAAGCTATCGCTCGTTCCTTACCTCTCCCGACCTATTTTTCTGACCAGAACACTCCCCGATATCGTATGTGTGTTTGGTGGTTGTTGTGAGTTAAAATAAGGCTTAGAACACCTATTTATAGGCCTCCTGGACCTCCTTCGTGTCGCGACAAGATTACGCTCGCGTCGTGATGACACTCGTGAATGATTACTTGATCGCGCAAATCCCGGAGCTGCCGACAGTCCATCGCGTCGCGACCTGTAAATTTTATAGATTATACTAGACTCAATTTTCAAACTTTGTGCACTGGTTTGAGGTCCAACCGATTTTTGTAGAATTAATTATGATTTTTCTAAGATCGGCATACAATGCTGATTTTTATATGAAATTATAACTAATGTTTTTCTTAGCTTATCATTACGTGGTTACACCAAATGGTATAACGTTCTTACTTTTGATCTAAAATTCTATCCCGGACACGGGTGTTACAGTACAAGATTTTACCTTGTAATCGGCATTCTCCAATTCGACCAACATCTTCTCTGCTAGGGTTTAGTTGAGGTATGAACTGTTTTTTGTAGTTTAATCTTGCGTTAATATTGGTTTGGTTATGCGTATGTAATCAAAGATCGTAAAAGGATTTTACCCTGTAATCATATGTTCATTAATGAACATAAGGATTTTACCCTGTAATCGTATATGTTCATTAATGAACATATGTTCATGTATAAACATATGCATCAAGGTACTGACTACTGACATAGCTAATCCACAATATGCAGGTTCTGATTGTGTCTGAAAGTAAGAGATTAACTTGAAAAATCCTTCCATGGTTCCACCTTGTATAGCTTCTATGAATAATTGCTGTAAATATAGAGCAAGCATGGATTAGTTGCCAAAAACAGGAAAATACTCCAGAAAGCCTGTTTTGATAAGTCTAAAATGTATTGAGCAATACAAGGAATTCCTTCCGAAAAGAACAGTCAACACTTTAATTCTTTTAGTCAAACCTAATCCTCATCAAATGGAAAATCGCAGCACATGTGCTATCATATGCATCTCAAAAACGTTTTTTTTCTCTCTTTGGCATTTCTACAAACACTTTATGTGCAGTTTTCTTGAGCATGTTAATACCTAACGTAAATTTCAGCATCATTCCCGTAACATTGTTCACATTTGTTGTCCAACCGGATCTCTATATGTCACACCCTCAAACCACGTGGCGGAATTGTCTGAGGGTGGATGACTTCATGAACAGTATCATAACAACGTTTGTACAATAGTGATCAAAGCAAACACATCCATCATATACATAATTGTAAATGTTACAAGATTCAAAATACAATACGTTCCAAATACAATTACAATATGATATCAAATACATAGTATGATGCCATAATGAACCATCGTCAAAACTTGTAGTTACCTGATTCATCAATTTCCTGAGAATACAAGTAGTTTGAAAAAGTGTCAACATTACGTTGGTGAGTTCATAAGATTTTTGTATGAGAAAATTCATAGTCCTTTTTGTTTGTAAATGATAGTATTGTAAACCGAGAAAATCCAATATTTTCTTATAAATGAGTAGTAGTCTTAAAAACCCAAAGACCGAAAATGTATAAGTGTTCTATTTTTGAAAATAGTATTATTCTTGTATGAAATTATGTGAATACATGTTTATTCGTAGATTAGTTGTAGATCTAATTTTGTAAAATCTTTACATAGATGAAATCGTATGTTATTTTGTATCTTACAGAATTGTAGTTTTAATTCCATAAAACTCGTATGTATAAGTAAACAGTACTTGTATTTATATCTTGATAAAATGTAGTTTTAATTTCCATAAAACTTGTATGAGAAATCCATTTCCTTGTAAAATATAGTATCGTAACCCAGAAAATCCAATATTTTCTTATAAATGTGTTGTAGTCTTAAAAGGTCCAAAGACTAAAAATGTATAACGTAAGTTGTGTTATAGTATAAAACTATTTGAAGTGTTTATATATCCACGTAAACATTTTGATTGTTTTCCCATGTAAGACGTCCTATAACCATACTGTGACCTTGTAGGCCTGCTGCGACGTTCTTCAGGCGTCGGAATGTTATGACTTTTGTCACCCCAGACCCGTTGGTCTAGCTGTAGCTAGCAGCTCAGGTGCGAGATTGTCAATCCCGTATAGATCTATACACAATTATCACGTTCTCTTACCGAGACTCTGGTTATAAATATAGGACTTATTGTATCATGCTTAAATAAGCACTAGTGAAGACCCGTCTCACAAAATGTATGTATATCAACTTGTTTACGTATATTTGTTAAGAAAGCCTTTGTTTTCACCTTTATCATTTTCCCATGGTAAAATAGTAATGTATAATAATTATATATTTTATATAATTATTTGTCTTGTTTAAAATGTCTTAGTAATCTTTGTATCCACAAACTATTCCTATAATAGTTTATTTTTAGTATTCCATTGTAAAAAGTATATATATATGTATAAATATATGTGAAATAACTTATTTAGATGGTTATACAATTTATTAATTCCAATATTATTTCATGACTATCAAATAAAGAACGACCAGGTAGAAGATCAGATGGGGAGGCAGGACCCTTTCAGCGTGTAAGCCTTTCGGAAATCCAACAACCTAGCCCAAATGATCGGCCTAGACACCGTCCTCGTAAGTAGATCATTCAATATTATTTTTGGAATTATAATTGAATTATAGTAATAATGGTGTTTACAAAATTCGTATTTTGTTTACTACTGTTACAAATGAGTATAAATAATTATTTTAATATTATGACTTGTATTCTCCCCCTTAAAAACTTGAATAAATGTAAAAAGAAGGGGTATGAACTCACCTCAATGTCGACTAGCATCTTATCGTCGATTGTTGTTAAATCACCCGACTCTTCCTCTTCCTAACTCGAACTCACTATATTTATAACTGAAATAACTACTTCTAACGCTCCTTCTTCGTATATATCTATATATATCGAAGAATATTTTAACAATACTATCTAGTGATATACAGAGAAAAATCTGAGGTGTGAAGAAAATGAGAGAAATGAAGCTCATATTTATAGTAGATTTATTTTCGTATAGCGGCCCTCAAGATACATAGATTTGATAATTATAGCTTTTAGAATTTGTTTATGACAAAACATACCCTTAAAATACTCTTTAAATAGATTTAATAGTTTTTATAAAGGATAAATAATTTTTGTTTATAAAAATGTAATCTACAAAAATCGTAGTTTAATAATATCAACTTTTTAACTAAAAATCTCTAACGAATTACCGAAAGGGTATTAGTTGTAGTTTTAATAAGAGTATAGGGTTTAAATGTAAATATAATTTCTTTTTAAAGAAAAAGAAAATATTAAATATAAAACTGATACCCATAATATGGAATTTTGATGTCAGGTTGTTCGTATCGACGATACCGTTTTAATGGTATATTTTGTGTTTTATAAAATGATATAATATTGTTGGTAAACTTAACAATACGTATTGAATACGTATAAATGAAAATATGAATTCTTTAGGGTAAAATATGTAAAATTGGATAATAATGGAGTGGGACCCGCTATATATATAATAATATTATTATTTTCACGGGTTTCGTTTATTGAATTCAGGACAATCAACAATCACCGATTATATATATATATATATATATATATATATATATATATATATATATATATATATATATATATATATATATATATATATATATATATATATATATTATAATCAAACGTCGCTTTCAAGTTAAATTATATGTTTTTCTATCATATCTTTTTATATATAACATTTGGTAAAAATATAATTACATATTCGGAACCGTCGTAATTTTATCTATGTTTTGATATAAAATTTGTAATATTCCGAAGAGTTTTATATTTTTACCGTTCACTATTCACTATTCGGATACTATTCACTGTCACTATTCACTGTTCACTATTCACTGTTCACTATTCACGATGTGAAGAAATAATTTTATTTAATTTAAAAAAAATATTTAACTTAATAGCGTTTGTTCGTATAATTGTTTTGAATTAGCGTACATACTATTATATTATACAACGTAGAGATTATGAAGTTTACATTTCACATATTGATTTAACGTACGCTTTGACTGACTTGAGTGGACTTTTGTTGACTTAGTTTGACAGTTGTCACACTATACCATGCAAGCTGCACCAAGAACAGATTAAAAACTTGAGGAAGAAAGGGGGAATAAATCAGAATCAATTTACTTCATATTAATCTATCATATGTATACTTGAGCAAGAAATCAGAATCAAAAGCCAAACAAGAATCGTGGAGTGTGGATGAGTTCATGTCTCACCAGGAAGAAATCAGAATCAGAAGCCAAAAGGGAATCGTGTTCAACAGTTCAACATTTGATTTATGAATGCGTATTACCGATTGCCTAGCTATAAAGAAATCAGAAGCCAAGAAGGAAGTCGGGAAGAGTAATTGGATGATTGTCGGTGGCGCTGTTTTCGTCGGTGGTTGGATGATTCCCGACGAGGTCGATGGCCGCCGGGGATGACGGGATGCGGGAAGTGGGAAGTGGCGATTAGAAATCAATTGCCGATGGGAGCGGGATGTGGCGATTGAAGAAGTTTAATTGATGAACATGGTTCTTCGGTATCCAATTGATCGAGGAGCGATTGTGGTTTTGGGGTTTTTGGGATTTATGTTCATTGATGAACATGGTTCTGCAGTTAGGTGATTTAATTTGGTTCTGCATTGAACCCGTATATATATATATATACATATATATATATATATATATATATATATATATATATATATATATATATATATATATATATATATATATATATATATATATATATATATATATATATATGTATATATATATATATATATATATATATATATATATATATATATATATACACATATATATATATATATATACATATATATATATATATATATATACATATATATATATATATATATACACATATATATATATATATACATATATATATATATATATATATACACATATATATATATATATATATACATATATATATATATATATATATATATATATATATATATATACATATATATATATATATATATATATATATATATATATATATATATATATATATATATATATATATATATATATATATATATATATATATATATATATAAAGGTTCAAATTGGAACCACAAAAGGATAGGAACCCTGAGGACCAATATTCAAACCTTAAGAATCTTGCTTTTTTCGTTTTTTACACTTGTTTATTATCTTAAAGATATATCAAACTTAACAACTTTTATATTTTTAGCACTTTTATAGCATTTATAATTTAAAGAAAAAATTATAGTTATTAAACTGTGAATACGATAGCATAAAACGTTTTTTTCTTTATAACATATCAATATCGATTTTTAATGGTAGAACTTCCCAATTCGATGCAACTCTTAAACTTTTGAGATTTACCCAATAAATAAACTTAATATTCATCTAAGTCCTCGGCTAATTGAATCTTGATCCATAGTTTCGCCATTTTGGCAAAAATGGTCATTTTAACAAAATTTCTTATATTTAATTCCTCTTCCCACCAAAACCATCACATTACTTGTAACACCCCTTTCTCAAACCATATTTAAATACACTTTACATTACAAAAATATTGTACAACTCGTGACTATGAAGTAGTCACTTAATTTTTTTTTTACAAACTTTATTCTGAAGGGGTATTACAGACTCAATACAGAAAATCATAATTTAAACTTACTGTATAAATACTGGTCTCAACTTCAACCTCTGCTCCTTTCACCTAAGTACATAGCATTTAAAAAACAATAAACGTGAGACATAAAGCCTCGTGAGTAATATGGGTTTAGACCCAAAACTTTTCTGTTCAAAACTTGAAATATTACCAGTAAATTGCTTAAAACTGATTTATGTAACAAATCTCAAAATTTCATTTCGTCTTTACTTTCAAGCTCTAAAAATACTTTCTTTCTCAAAACTGCTTTCTTTTTCAAAAACTATTTTCTTTCTCAAAACTGCTTTCTTCCTCATTTTCTGGTGACCAACTGAAACTCATGAATTAGTTTAATTTAATTCATTCTACTAGCTCCCCTCGCGGGACAGAACAGATCCACCCGCTAGGTTATGCTCTTTCTGTCTCCCTTTTGTGACTTGGAACGGATTCAAGCACAAGGGTATGCTAAGCTAGACAACTACTTCGCGACGGGAGGTACCACCCCAGTAGTGTCTTCTGATCTCCCGATTATGTGGGTGATCCTAGTCCGGACAACTGACTCTTATTACTTTCTGTGCTCTAGTTTTTATCTCATTACTTTCTTCATTTCATCTCAAATTGGTCAAATGAGACACAATTTAAAAATAAACTGAAGCTCACAAACTTTTAAACTCATAATCAAAAATACTTTCAAGACTAGCTTCAATATCTCTAGCTCTTATATAGAGCTTCTTTCAAAACTTTTCAAACTATACTTCTTTAAAAACTGAACTTCTTTAAAATCTCTTTTAAACACTTAGCTCTTAGAGCTACTTTCAAAACTGTTTCCAAACTTTAGTATCTAAAAATATTTGGAAATCTCTTTTCTGAAAATATCATTTCGCTATGTACTAGGAAAAATCCTCATAAAACTCACCTTGGTGTAACTACGGGTCGCTAAGCTTCTCGTACACCCTTCCCTTTTCCGTGCTCAACAATGTTCGAAGCACCACCTATACAAGTAGCATATATATATATATATATATATATATATATATATATATATATATATATATATATATATATATATATATATATATATATATATATATATATATATATATATAATAAATGCATACTACAATTGACTCTACAGTTCTAAGGACTCATACGGCACTACTACATGTCATAATAAATGTATAACCATTAATAGGCTCACTTTAAAAGTTTTCCCGAAATACGCGTATTTTACTACAGTACCCTCAGGAGGTCGTATTTCGGTTCCGACACTTTTCTATGAAATCTTAGGCCATAATAGACCTACGTTTCAAATTTGGAGTTAATTGGACAAGTCTAGCCCAATTTACAAAAATCAAGTTTTAACATTAACTTGAAATTTAGCCACTGCCGCTACAGTGATTTTTCCGCAAGGTCGGATTACGAATTTAACAATTTTCCATATGGTTTCATACCATTTTAAGGCTATGGTATGAGTTACAGACCAAACGGACAAGCCTGGCATTGAGTTCAAGTCTTAAAAATTGGACAGAAGCGAGCAGGCTTTCTGCCGCGAGGTCGCGTCGCGACCAGGGTGGTTGTCGCGTCGCGATCACTGAGTACAATGTTATTCTTGGCGATTTTTCAAACTGCAGTTTCACTATTCACCCCATTAAGCTCTTAATACTTAACTTAATTGGTTTAGGGTCATTTCCAGGCCCTAAATACCAACTTATATCTAATTTTGATCCACAAAAACATCAAATCTTCTTTAAAATCTTGAAAGTTCTTCTGAAAACACCATTTTTCACCAAAAATCGTTTTATTGGATTTTCAAAGCTTGAAACTGATTTCTTACTTCTTTTATGACATTTTTGGCTTAACAAAACCATTAGAATCATATAAAATCGGTTTCATCTCTTTACTCATTTCTAGGGTTCTTGAGATAAAAACCCATTTCACAATTGTTGCACCAAAACTTCATTTTCATCTAATTGGAAACCTCTACATGTTTATTTCATCATTTCTAACATATTAGGTTCACCAAAACCACCTGTACTTTCAAACCCGTGACTTAGGGTTCTTGAGCAAAATCACCATTTCTTGACTTTTTTTTAACATATTCAACTACTAGAACATGTTAAATGGATGATTTTGAGCAAGATGAACTGGATGGTTTAATTGGAATCATGATTTCTGGAAAAATCAGAAATTAAGACTTGATTCCCGATCACGAATTTGGAACTTAAAGCTTGAAAACCTTACCTCAATTGCTTGGAAACTTCACTCTTCCTTTGATTTCTTTGCAAGAATTCTTGAACTTCCCGTGCTCCTCTCTAGCTCTCTCTCGTTCTCTCCCGATTCTTCTATGATGTTCTGGAGAATGAGAGTTGATTAACTCTCTTATTTATATTTTAATTTTATAAAATATTTACATTTCAGTCCCTACTCTTACCACTTCTCTACAAAAATGGTCCTAAGACCCAAAATCTTGCATACAAAGTTCCATTAACTTCTAACTTGACATTTTCTTCACATTTTGGTCATTTTTATGTTAAATGACCATTCTGCCCTTTTTCGGCCAAATTCACTATTCACGCGATAAAACTCCAAATTTGACATAAACTTTTATTTCTTATAATATCATTCCACAAATACATATTATTTCACATAATGGTCTCATAATGTGTCAAAAGACCATTTTACCCTTTTGCAACTTTTTCGCGGGTTCTTACAGTCACCCCTCCTTATGCGGATTCCGTCCTCGGAATCTTTTCGTAATATGTGAAATTTGGATATCTTCTCTTTATCTCTTCTAACGTCTCCCAAGTTAGGTTTGACCCTAACGGGTGCTTCTACTTGACTAGTACTAAGTCAATCTCCTTGTTTCTTAGCTTCTTGGTTTGTATTTCTAGAATTGATTCAGGTTCTTCAATCATTCTGCTAGGAGTTTCCACCCTCAAATCTGTGTACGGTATAACTAGCTCTTCTTTTCCAAAGTACTTCTTCAGGTAGCATACATGAAAGGTATCATGTATTCCACTGAGTTCTGGCGGTAACTCCAGCTTGAACGCCTGTAATCCAACTCTCTTTAGGATTCTAAAAGGTACAATGTACCTTGGACTCAGCTTTCCTCTCTTGGCAAATCTGACTACACCCTTCCATGGTGACACTTTTTGTTGGATTAGGTGTCTAAGCCATGACTAATAATTAGTATTTACCTAATTAATAGAAGCACAGACCATTTGGGTTGCCCTCATGGCTGGAGGATTGGTAGAAAATTCGGTAGAGAGAAAGGTTGATTTATTATGGAATTAATAAATTAACAGGAATTAAATATATGGTTTATTAATATATTAAAGTCATAATATATTAATTAGAAACTATATTAATTAATTAGAAATTAATCTGGAATTAATTGGATTTAATTTGGTGATTAATTTAATTAATTAAAGGTGCAGGGACTGAAACTGTAATTATTCAATAGTTGAGTAAGTGACAGTGTGGAGTGACCAGTTGAAAGTCGAAATCTATATATGGATATATATAATTTCGAAATTGATGATTAGTAGATAAATAGGTTTTTGAATTGTAAGATAAAAGGTTTATCTTATTTGAATTCAAAAAGGTTTATCTCTAACGCTTATCAGTTAATCATCTGGAAACTATAAATAGGGCTCCCTGGTCACCATATGTTTACGCCACTTTCATAATTCTCTCTCATGATTTTCGTGATCCTCTTCTCTCAGCTTGGGTGTGATCTCATTTGAGGCAGGATATTTTTGCTGCTCAGCTTCCAGAAAATTCTAAAAGGTTGGTTTTTCTAATTTTATTCATTTAGTTAATTTTCTTATGGCCTCTAGGTTTTTGTTATATGTTCAATCAGAAGAAAACATAGATCCTTATAGGTTGCATGTGAACTTAGATTATTTAGTTCATGGTTTGCAGAAAACCTTTCAGTGGTATCAGAGCCTGTTTTGTTTTCTTCTTGAATTGTTATAATTGTTTTAGGGTTTAAAGCCTATAAACCCTAATTATAATCAGGATCGATTTCTAGGATTAGGGTTTTGGAAACCCTAATCCCCCCATGCCAATTTCGAAAATTGATATAAGGGTTTTAGGAGGTTTTCTATTTTTGGTAACTTTATTTGTTAATTAAATAGATAACCTTAAACCCCATTATTTGAATTCGAAATCCAGGGGGTTTAGGATAGGTTTTAATTAATTTGATTAATTTGGATAAACCTATCTTCATTGAATTAATTTAATTAATTGTTAATTAAAAGATAATTCAAAAGGGATTTAATTAATTTTAAATTTTCGAAAAATTAATGGAAAAAATCCAGAAAAATATTTTAAAATGTTTAAAATATTTAGATTTAATTAATTTAATTAATTGGTAATTAAAATTGATTAAATCGATTTTAAGGTTTAATTTAATTTAAAATTTAATTGTTAAATTTGGTAAAATTAAAAGATAAACCTTGAATATTTTAAAAGGTTTTTAAAATACATCTTATATATGTTATTAAAAGTTAATACTATATATATGAGATAAATTTGGTTAGTCAAATCAATAGTAGGCCTCATTCACGAAGCTGGTCTATAAAGTGGGTATAAGGAGAATGTCTATAAAATGGTAGTCTAATGGGTGAACACTCTCACCCACCGCTCGCCTGATCAGTGGAGGGTCGTTAGCCGAACGGGTTTGACAGAACCGCTTAATCATTAAAAGTATAATGATCAAAGTACTAGAACTATTTACAAAAAATCCCAATCTAGTTACTTTAGGGAAAAATGTGAATTTGATGCTAACCCATGAAATTGCACATTGCACTTTATGAAACATTGGTGGAGCGTGTGTGGTTTACCGGCACACCAATGGGGGTTCATAAAGAGTGGCAATGGGTGTCTCGGGTGTTATCATTGTTGATGGAGCGTGTGTGGTTTACCGGCACATCAATTTGAGATGATAATGGACCCCGAGAGTACCAAGCTAATTTGCATAGTTATTCACACCCGGTTTGTGATCCTCGGCATCCCAGTCACAAACGGTGGGGCATATCCGAGATTAAACATGCTATTGAACAGTTCAATAAATCTCAAAATAAACTAGGAATTCCATTTATAATAAGATTATTTTTCCGCGGTGGAATCGGCTGAATCGTCATTCGCCTACCTTTATAAAATTTGCTTATAGATTACGGCATCCCTCTTCTATGTTGCAAATTGTTATAGTTGGATCCTAGCCTTATTTTATATTGGGTTATTATAAGGACCGACATGTATCTAATTAAACTTACCTTCTTTTATAGATGTCTTCTGCTGATCAATCCGCTCCCCACTCAAACTCCAGTGTTCCCTCTATCCTCTCAATGTGTTCCAAGGTTCAATTGAACGGGACAAACTACAATGACTGGATTAGAAATATCAAGATGGCTCTGAGGTACGAGAACAAAGAGTAAGTCCTCGAGACCGAGCTTGTCGATATTGACCCTGAAACTGCTACTCCCGAGGAGATTGCCCCGTACCAAAAACATTATGATGATGCGACCAAAGTGGCCTGCATCATGATTGCCACAATGAACCCCGAATTGCAAAGGATATACGAAGACTACTGGCCCTTTGAGATGCATAAGCAGCTTGCGGAAAAGTTCCACAAGCAAGAGCGCATCGAGAGGTGCGAGGTGGTCAAGGACTTCACGAACAGCAAACCTAAAGATGGAGAGTCCATCTGCACTCATGTGCAAAGAATGCAAGGTTACGTGGAACGGCTTAGAAAGCTTGCGATGCCTGTACCTGAGGAGTTGGCCGTTGACATAATGCTTAACTCCTTACCGAGTTCTTATGACCAGTTCAGGCTGGCTTATCATTTGAACAACAATCAGGCTAACCTGACTGAGTTGCATCGTATGCTTCGGGTTGCTGAGGACGGGATGAAGGGTAAAGGTGTACCCTCGGTCAATCAACCCGTCTTAGCCATTGGAAGTGGCAAAGGAAAGAAAAGGAAGGGCCCTCCTAAGCAAAATTGGAGGGAAAAGGTTCAGTTCGGGTCGTCCAGCAATGGCTCGAGAACCAAGTCTTCCCAGATTCCTTGTGTAGCCAACCCCAATGAAGCCGACTGTTTCTACTGCAAAGAGAAGGGCCATTGGAAGAGAAGCTGCCCCAAATACTTGCAGGATGTCAAGGATGGGAAAGTAAAGCCATCGACAGCAGGTATATACACTATCTCTAAAAACTCACCATCTTCTAATTCTTGGGTCCTTGATACAGGATGTGGTTTTCACATTTGTTCTGATCTGCAAGGCCTAAAGGAAAGCAGGGAGGTGGAGCACAGTAGACTGAACTTGATCATGGGCAATAGGAGATCGTCCCCTGTTACCAAGATCGGCGTTTACAGTTTAGTGCTTAGTAGTGATGTTAGTATAGAGTTATTTAATTGTTGCTATTCGCCAGAAATGGCAAGAAACATTATTTCATTTCACGCATTGTTTTGACAAGGATTTCAATTTTCTTTTGATAATAAAATTGGCTTGATTTCTGTTTTCAAAAATGGTATTTTGATTTTTACTGCTTATCCTTGCGATGGTGTGTATGAAACTGTTGAATGTGTTGACAATTTAGGACATAGTGTAAATTATATTGATTCTACTAGTGGTGTAGAAAAGGCATGTCTATGGCATAGTCGGCTCGGGCACATCAGCAAGAAACGCATCGCCCAACTCCAAAAGGATGGAGTGTTGGAATCATTTGATCTCAGATCGGATGATGTATGCGAATCTTGTCTATTGGGCAAGATGACTAAATCACCTTTCAAAGGATCTTTTGAAAGAGGTGAGGGTCTGCTGGACATCATTTACACGGATGTGTGTGGTCCATTCAGATCAACCATAAAGGATGGCACGCGGTTCTACGTAACCTTTACTGACGATTTTAGTAGATACGGTTATATCTATTTAATCAAGCACAAGTCAGACACCTTTGAAAAGTTCAAAGAGTTTAAGAACGAGGTAGAGAATCAATTAGGCAGGAAGATAAAGATGCTCAGGTCCGACAGAGGCGGAGAGTATCTAAGTATCGAGTTCCTAGACTATCTAAAGGAATGTGGAATAGTTTCGCAGTTGACGCCTCCCAGGACACCACAGTTGAACGGTGTTGCAGAGAGGCGCAACCGAACCCTATTGCACATGGTTCGTTCCATGATGAGTCGAGCTTCACTTCCCATTCACTTCTGGGGGTATGCCTTAGAGACTGCCGCCCATATCCTCAATCTTGTCCCAACTAAGAAGGTTGCTAAAACACCTCATGAAATGTGGACGGAGAAAGTTCCCTCGTTGGCACATATCAAAGTCTGGGGTTGTGAGGCTTTCGTTAGACGAGAGACTCAAGAAAAACTCGCAGAAAGAAGCGAAAGGTATTTCTTCCTTGGTTATCCCAAACAGTCCTTTGGACATCTATTCTACAGACCGAGCGAGGACGTGGTCTTTGTAGCTAGACGAGCGGTCTTTCGAGAGAGAGAGCTCATATTTAAAAAGGACAGTGGGAGCACCATTGATCTGGAAGAATTCAAGAGTCATCAGATGACGCAACCTTAGGAGAAACTAGAAACCAACATGAGGAAGAAGTTCCTGTTGGTCCGACAAATGTATCCTTACCTCTTAGGCGTTCCGGTAGGGTTAGCATGCCACCCGAGTTTTATGGGTTCCATATAACTTCGGATGGGGACACGTTTGTCAGTGATAGGACACTGATAAATTTGGATGAACCAGCTAACTACCAGGATGCAGTGGCGGGCCCTGAGTCTGCCAAGTGGAAAGAGGCCATGGATAGCGAGATCAAGTCCATGTATGACAATCAAGTTTGGAACTTGGTTGATAACGTACCGAGTCGAAAGACAGTCGGGTGCAAATGGATCTTCAAGAAGAAGACCGACATGGACGGAAAGGTACACACTTTCAAGGCAAGACTGGTTGCGAAGGGTTTTACTCAAACCCCAGGGGTTGACTATGACGAGACCTTCTCACCAGTAGCCAAGATAAAGTCTATTAGGATTATGTTGGCCATAGCTGCATTTCATGATTATGAAATTTGGCAGATGGAAGTCAAAACTGCCTTCCTTAATGGAAAGTTGACTGAGGATGTTTACATGAATCAGCCAGAGGGTTTTGTCGATGCAAAGTATCCTAATAAGGTGTGTAAGCTTGAGAGATCAATCTACGGATTGAAACAAGCTTCTCGCAGCTGGAATCTTTGTTTCCATGAGAAAGTCAAAGAGTTTGGCTTCTCTAGGAGCGAGGATGAGTCCTGCGTATATGTCAAAGCTAGTGGGAGTATAATCACCTTTCTGGTGCTGTATGTCGATGACATACTGCTCATGGGAAACGATATTCCAACCTTGCAAGATGTCAAGGCTTAGCTTGGGAAATGTTTCGCCATGAAGGACCTAGGAGAGGCTGCCTATATTCTCGGGATAAGAATATTGAGAGATAGGAAGAAGAGACTAGTTGGACTTAGTCAGGGTACATACTTGGAAAATGTACTGAAAAGGTTTAGTATGGAAAATTCCAAGAAGGGAGAGCTACCTATCCAAAGTAATGCAAAATTGAGTAAGACTCAAAGTCCGAGTACAGACGAAGAAATAGCTAAAATGAGTCGGGTACCTTACGCTTCAACTGTAGGATCGATCATGTATGCTATGACGTGTACTCGCCCTGACGTGGCCTTTGCATTAAGCATGGTCAGTCGGTACCAGGGTAACCCTTGAAGGACGCATTGGATAGCTGTGAAAAATATACTCAAGTATCTGCGAAGGACCAAGAACATAGTGTTAGTCCTTGGTGGCAGTGATACTTTGAGAGTTGAAGGATATACAGATGCCAGTTTTCAGACGGATAGAGACAGTGGTCGGTCTCAGTCAGGCTGGGTATTCCTTTTGAACGGTGGAGAGGTTACTTGGAAAAGTTCCAAGCAAGAAACAGTGGCTGATTCTACGTGCGAATCAGAGTACATAGCAGCAAGTGAAGCGTCAAAGGAAGCGGCTTGGCTGAAGAACTTTATCGGTGACCATGGAGTAGTCCCGAGTATTCAGGAGCCCTTGGAACTATTCTGCGATAACGAAGGTGCGGTCGCCTTGACAAAGGAACCACGAGATCATGGAAAATCCAGACATATCGACAGAAAGTACCACTACATCAGACATAGGGTAGAAGAAGGTCACCTCCTTGTAAAGAGGGTATCATTGGAAGATAATCCTGCAGATCCCTTGACAAAGGCTCTGAGTAGGATTAAGCATAATCAGCATGCTAGGAGCATTGGGTTAAGAGATGATATAATTTTTTGTAATTAGATAGATTCTTGAAACTTGTAACAATGTTATTGTATTTGACTTTTTGTGATTTACTAATGGAGATTTATTAATGAGTAATGGTTTACTAATTTTGTCAATATATATATATATATATATATATATATATATATATATATATATATATATATATATATATATATATATATATATATATCATTGTGTTTCATTTTGCATGTTTTACTTCCTGAATAATTGGATTATTTGAATATCCACAGTCGCTCATGCTTTTAGGGAGTAAGTATGAAGCAAGGTTGTCATGAATTAGTTGTAGATTGTCTAAGGAGTTAGACATTGCAATAAGATTGCTGCAACATTCATGAGTACTTGGAAATGGAGATTTGAGTATTGGATAAACCCGCGCTCAATGGATTGCTTCATGGATTTCATCACGAGCAATATTGAGACGATAATATCTTTTGATCTTTAAGCTAAGACATATGAGTTATGATTTACTAGACGGTTGTTCATTGATAATACGAAAACGCATCGGTAACTCGGTGTTATAAAACGTATTGTTGTGAATAATTTGTCTGGTAAAAGACATAAGTATATGAGTCAAAGTTTATTCGTCCCTTGACCCTAACGGGGAACAGATATCTGTAGGCCTCTCGATGATTTTGAAGTTGACTAAAATGGATGGCCAACCGGGACTAAATTGGTAGTCTAAGAGTCATATGCAAATCGGAAATCGAGAAATAGTGAATCAGACCAGATTGATTTTATCCATGTATTGAGTCTGAAAAAATATCTAGTTGGACGTAGGATCATCTTATCACTTATCTTTGGACAGAACTGACTAGGTCAGAGTTTCGCAGTAGTTTCTAGGAAGCTTAAGGTGCTGGTTAATTAGAGGCTAAATTGGTAATTATAGTCATAGACTTATCCAAGTGGGAGACTGTTGGATTAGGTGTCTAAGCCATGACTAATAATTAGTATTTACCTAATTAATAGAAGCACAGTCCATTTGGGTTGCCCTCATGGCTGGAGGATTGGTAGAAAATTCGGTAGAGAGAAAGGTTGATTTATTATGGAATTAATAAATCAAAAGGAATTAAATATATGGTTTATTAATATATTAAAGTCATAATATATTAATTAGAAACTATATTAATTAATTAGAAATTAATCTGGAATTAATTGGATTTAATTTGGTGATTAATTTAATTAATTAAAGGTGCAGGGACTGAAACTGTAATTATTCAATAGTTGAGTAAGTGACAGTGTGGAGTGACCAGTTGAAAGTCGAAATCTATATATGTATATATATAATTTCGAAATTGATGATTAGTAGATAAATAGGTTTTTGAATTGTAAGATAAAAGGTTTATCTTATTTGAATTCAAAAAGGTTTATCTCTAAGGCTTATCAGCTAATCATCTGGAAACTATAAATAGGGCTCCCTGGTCACCATATGTTTACGCCACTTTCATAATTCTCTCTCAAGATTTTCGTGATCCTCTTCTCTCAGCTTGGGTGTGATCTCATTTGAGGTAGGATATTTTTGCTGCTCAGCTTCCAGAAAATTCTAAAAGGTTGGTTTTTCTAATTTTATTCTTTTAGTTAATTTTCTTATGGCCTCTAGGTTTTTGTTATATGTTCAATCAGAAGAAAACATAGATCCTTATAGGTTGCATGTGAACTTAGATTATTTAGTTCATGGTTTGCAGAAAACTTTTCACTTTTATCCTCACTAAGTCACCTTCTTGCAAATCATATGGTCTTTTCTTTAAATTGAAGTAACTCTTCTGTCGGTCTTGTGCTGCTTTCATGTTAGCCTGAATCACTCCAATCTTCTCATTGGTCACTCTAACAATCTCTGGCCCTGTAAGCTTAGCTTCACCCGCCTCTAACCAGCATAAAGGAGTTCTACACTTTCTATCATACAATGCCTCAAAGGGTGGCATTTTAATGCTAGAATGGTAGCTATTGTTATATGCAAACTCCACTAAGGGCAGGTGTTCATCCCAACTGCCTCCAAAATCCATCACGCATGATCGTAGCATGTCTTCTACTGTCTGGATTGTTCGCTCGCTCTGACCATCCGTTTGTGGATGATACGCTGTACTTAACTAAATTCTTGTCCCCATTTTCTCTTGTAAGGCTCCCCAAAAATTAGAGGTAAATCTGGGGTCTCTGTCTGACACGATGGACAACGGTGCACCATATCTTCTTATCACTTCATCTATGTACAACTGGGCTAACTTCTCCAATGGAGTAGTTTCTTTTATAGCTAGAAACAGTGCACTCTTGGTCAACCGGTCTACTATGACCCATATGCTATCATATCCTCTTCTCGTTCTCGGTAGCCCCACAATGAAATCCATGGTTACATCTTCCCACTTTCCGGCTGGAATGTGCAACGACTGAGCATCTCCATGCGGGACTTGGTGTTTCGCCTTAACTTGTGCACAGATGACACACTTGGAGATGTACTTAGCTATCCTCTTCTTCATTCCAGGCCACCAATACTGTCTTTTTAGATCTTGATAAGTCTTGGTACTCCCTGGATGTATGGAATACTTTGACTTATGCGACTCTTCTAAAATCAGCTTTCTCAAACCTCCTGCTTTCGGTACCCAAATGCGGTTTCTGAAAGTCTTCAATCCTTGCCTATTGGTCTCAAATTGCATGTCTTTTCCCAGTTTCTCGTCTTTTAAATTTCCACTTTCTTCCACTTTTTGTTGGGCTGCTTTAATCTGCTATACTATACTGGACACCAGTTCTATTCGCATCGATCTTGCCTTGATTCTTTTCTCAGGAACTTTTCTACTCAATGCATCTGCTACTACATTTGCTTTACCAGGATGGTACACAATCTCGCAATCATAATCACTGATCAACTCTAGCCATCTACTCTGTCTCATGTTCAACTATTACTGAGAGAACACATACTGTAAACTCTTGTGATCAGTAAATAGCTTGCACTTTGTACCATACAAGTAATGTCTCCAAATCTTCAAGGCAAATACGATCGCTGCAAGCTCTAAATCATGGGTTGTGTACTTTGTCTCTGGGTCTTTCAACTGTCTGGAAGCGTATGCTATAACCTTCCCTCTCTGCATCAACACACAGCCAAGCCCCCGATGCGAGGCATCGCTGTATACTTCGAAATCTTCTGTCCCATATGGTAACGTAAGGACTGGCGCATTACACAACTTCTCTTTTAATGTAGCGAAAGCTCTTTCTTGTTCTTCTTGCCATCTAAATTTCTCTTCTTTCCGGGTTAGTCGTGTAAGTGGCACTGCTATGCGGGAGAAATCTTGAATAAATCTTCTGTAATACCCGGCAAGTCCGAGAAAACTTCTGACTTCTGTTGGCGTCTTGGGTGGCTCCCATTTCATCACTGCTTCAACCTTTGACGGGTCGACTTTTATACCTTGGATAGACACAACATGTCCAAGGAACTGCACCTCTCGCATCCAAAACTCGCACTTGGAGAACTTTGCATATAGTTGTTCTCGCCTCAAAGTCTCAAGCACTGTTCGCAGGTGGCTCGCATGCTCTTCTCTGTTCTTTGAGTATATCAGTATGTCATCGATGAACACTATAACAAATCGGTCTAGGAATGGTTTACAGACCCGATTCATTAAGTCCATGAAAACCGCTGGTGCATTGGTAAGACTGAATGGCATCACTAAAAACTCGTAATGTCCGTATCGAGTACGGAACGCTGTCTTCTCCACATCACTCTCTTTCACCCTGACTTGATGATAACCCGATCTCAAATCAATCTTTGAAAAATAATCTGCACCTTGTAGCTGATCAAACAAATCATCTATTCTGGGCAACGGGTAACGGTTCTTGATAGTAATCTTGTTCAATTCTCTGTAATCAATGCACATACGCATTAATCCATCTTTCTTCTTTACAAATAGAACTGGAGCACCCCACGGAGAAGAACTAGGCCTGATAAAGCCTTTATCTTGTAACTCCTGCAATTGGGACATTAATTCCCACATTTCTGTTGGTGCTAAACGGTACGGTGCTCGTGCTATTGGGGAAGCTCCTGGAACAAGATCTATCCGAAACTCAACTTTCCTTTCTGGTGGCAAGCCTGGTAACTCATCTGGGAAAACTTCTAGGAATTCTTTTACTACTTCTATGTCTTTATATGTCTGTTTTACTTTGTCTTTAGTCATCACATAAGCCAGGAAAGATACACACCCTTTCCTGATACACCTTCGGGCTTTTGCCACACTAATGAGACTTGGCACATGCTTTCTTTTTTCTTCATATACGTACACTTTAGCTCCTAGGGTTTTAACAGACACCCTCTTCTGTCCACAAGCTATCTTCGCGTCATTGGCACCAAGCCAATCCATCCCAATTATCACATCAAAGGACTTAATTCCAATGGGAAGAAGATTAAGTCGGAACTTCTTGTCATTGATATCCAGTTCACAATTTCGGTACATATGCTGAACTTCGACAAACTTTCCATCCGCTACTTCCACTTCAAAAACTATGTCTAACAATTCTAACGGGACTCTCAATCGGGCTCCAAATTCATGGGACACAAACGAACGTAGAACCGAAATCAAACAACACATATGCAGGTGTTGATTTGATCAGTAGTATACCTGAGACGACATCGTGCGCCTCCTTTGCCTCCTCTCTGGTGATCTGGAAGGCTCGAGTTTTCACCTTCTGGGGCTCCGTCTTCTTCTGAGCTGTGGACACCACGGTTTCTCCTCCCTTGTTTGGGAAGTTGAAACTATAGTGTCCAATCTGATGGCACGAAAAACATTCCACTTCACTAGCTTTCTTTGCCTTACAGTCCTTCATTTTGTGACCAAGTCCGCCACAATTAAAACAGGCGTTTGATCCCGCACGACATTCGCCACTACGTTCTCTTCCGCACTTCTCACACTTCCTTACATTCCCCTGTCGAGTCTGACTAAGGCTTGTTTTCCCTTTCTTCTTTGAATTCCCGCTGCTGCTCACTGTCTTTCTTTTGTCACTAAAACTGGGTCTTTCATCATTTCGACGTTTTCCAACATCCTCCACGTTTCGGGCAGCAATGATAGCTCCATCTAAAGTTTCAGCTTTCTTCACTTCCAGCTCATAATTCCATGGTAACCCCCGAACATATCGGTTAATTCGGGACCGCTCAGAGGGATAGGATTCCCCCACGAAAGGCAGCATGTCACAAAACCTCTTCGTATATTCGTCAATCGACGAGTCTCCTTTCTTTATCATCAGGAAATCTTCGTTCATCTTCTCTAGATCTCTCGTGGGACAGAATTTATCTTTAAGACACGAGACAAACTCCGCCCACGACTAGCCATAAATAACGTCTTTCCCCAAACTCTCGTATTTGGTATTCCACCACACTAAAGCATCATCTTTCAACTGTCGAGACGCATAGTTGACTTGGTCTTCTTTACTACATTTACTAGCTTGCATCACCTATTCGATTTCCCGGATCCATCTCATTGTCACCTTCGGCTCAAAACTGTCGTGGTATTCTGGCGGTTTACAAGCCATGAAAGACTTAAAGGAACAGCCCTTCTCTTTCTTCCTATTTTCTCCACTAACTTCTTCCTCGGTCGTCTTTTTAGAGACTTCTTGTGAATAATGGGCACTAGGTTCACCCATTCGGCTATCGATAATGTCATTCACATCTTGCTTTAGCTCATTTCGTAAATTATTGATCAAATACTGAATAGCTTCCATAGTGACAGGTGGTGGTGGTAGGTTTGGCTCAGCCCCATCATTTCGAATAACATGTCCGGGTCCACTTCCTCCTGAAGAAGTATGACTGCCCTCACCCCTGTCAGCTGATGGTGTCTATCTTCCTCCTTCCATGACTATATAGATAAACAAAATTTTCTGTTTAGTACACATTTCTATATAGTATTTCGTAACGGTAGCATGTTATCTCCCTATCTTGACTGCACTTTATAGCAGTCATACTCACTCTATAACTTCTATAAGTCTAAGTGTACCTCTATATTACTAAGGCACCTTACTACTACTCTTGCTAGTTTAAGCCTAGGATGGTATTCCAACCTAATTCGCTTAAACTATGGCTCTGATACCAAAACTGTAACACCCCTTTCTCAAACCATATTTAAATACAGTTTACATTACAAAAATATTGTACAGACTCAATACAGAAAACCATAATTTAAACTTACTGTATAAACACTGGTCTCAACTTCAACCTCTGCTCCTTTCACCTAAGTACATAGCATTTAAAAAACAATAAACGTGAGACATAAAGCCTCGTGAGTAATATGGGTTTAGACCCAAAACTTTTCTGTTCAAAACTTGAAATATTACCAGTAAACTGCTTAAAACTGATTTATGTAACAAATCTCAAAATTTCATTTCGTCTTTACTTTCAAGCTCTAAAAATACTTTCTTTCTCAAAACTGCTTTCTTTTTCAAAAACTATTTTCTTTCTCAAAACTGCTTTCTTCCTCATTTTCTGGTGACCAACTGAAACTCATGAATTAGTTTAATTTAATTCATTCTACTAGCTCCCCTTGCGGGACAGAACAGATCCACCTGCTAGGTTATGCTCTTTCTGTCTCCCCTTTGTGACTTGGAACGGATTCAAGCACAAGGGTATGTTAAGCTAGACAACTACTTCGCGACGGGAGGTACCACCCCAGTAGTGTCTTCTGATCTCCCGATTATGTGGGTGATCCTAGTCCGGACAACTGACTCTTATTACTTTCTTTGCTCTAGTTTTTATCTCATTACTTTCTTCATTTCATCTCAAATTGGTCAAATGAGACACAATTTAAAAATAAACTCAAGCTCACAAACTTTTAAACTCATAATCAAAAATACTTTCAAGACTAGCTTCAATATCTCTAGCTCTTATATAGAGCTTCTTTCAAAACTTTTCAAACTATACTTCTTTAAAAACTGAACTTCTTTAAAATCTCTTTTAAACACTTAGCTCTTAGAGCTACTTTCAAAACTGTTTCCAAACTTTAGTATCGAAAAATATTTGGAAATCTCTTTTCTGAAAATATCATTTTGCTATGTACTAGGAAAAATCGTCATAAAACTCACCTTGGTGTAACTACGGGTCGCTAAGCTTCTCGTACACCCTTCCATTTTCCGTGCTCAACAATGTTTGAAGCACCACCTATACAAGTAGCATATATATATATTTAATAAATGCATACTACAATTGACTCTACATTTCTAAGGTCTCATACGGCACTACTACATGTCATAATAAATGTATAACCATTAATAGGCTCACTTTAAAATTTTTCCCGAAATACGCGTATTTTACTACAGTACCCTCAGGAGGTCGTATTTCGGTTCCGACACTTTTCTATGAAATCTTAGGCCATAATAGACCTATGTTTCAAATTTGGAGTTAATTGGACAAGTCTAGCCCAAATTACAAAAATCAAGTTTTAACATTAACTTGAAATTTAGCCACTGCCGCTACAGTGATTTTTCCGCAAGGTCGGATTACGAATTTAACAATTTTCCATATGGTTTCATACCATTTTAAGGCTATGGTATGAGTTACAGACCAAACAGACAAGCCTGGCGTTGAGTTCAAGTCTTAAAAATTGGACAGAAGCGAACAGGCTTTCTGCCGCGAGGTCGCGTCGCGACCAGGGTGGTCGTCGCGTCGCGATCACTGAGTACAATGCTATTCTTGGCGATTTTTCAAACTACAGTTTCACTATTCACCCCATTAAGCTCTTAATACTTAACTTAATTGGTTTAGGGTCATTTCTAGGCCCTAAATACCAACTTATATCTAATTTTAATCCACAAAAACATCAAATCTTCTTTAAAATCTTGAAAGTTCTTCTGAAAACACCATTTTTCACCAAAAATCGTTTTATTGGATTTTCAAAGCTTGAAACTGATTTCTTACTTCTTTTATGACATTTTTGGCTTAACAAAACCATTAGAATCATATAAAATCGGTTTCATCTCTTTACTCATTTCTAGGGTTCTTGAGATAAAAACCCATTTCACAATTGTTGCACCAAAACTTCATTTTCATATAATTGGCAACCTCTACATGTTTATTTCATCATTTCTAACATATTAGGTTCATCAAAACCACCTGGACTTTCAAACCCGTGACTTAGTGTTCTTGAGCAAAATCACCATTTCTTGACTTTTTTTAACATATTCAACTACTAAAACATGTTAAATGGATGATTTTGAGCAAGATGAACTGGATGGTTTAATTGGAATCATGATTTCTGGAAAAATCAAAAATCAAGACTTGATTCCCGATCACGAATTTGGAACTTAAAGCTTGAAAACCTTACCTCAATTGCTTGGAAACTTCACTCTTCCTTTGATTTCTTTGCAAGAATTCTTGAACTTCCCGTGCTCCTCTCTAGCTCTCTCTCGTTCTCTCCCGATTCTTCTATGATGTTCTGGAGAATGAGAGTTGATTAACTCTCTTATTTATATTTTAATTTTATAAAATATTTACATTTCAGTCCCTACTCTTACCACTTCTCTACAAAAATGGTCCTAAGACCCAAAATCTTGCATACAAAGTTCCATTAACTTCTAACTTGACATTTTCTTCACATTTTGGTCATTTTTATGTTAAATGACCATTCTGCCCTTTTTCGGCCAAATTCACTATTCACGCGATAAAACTCCAAATTTGACATAAACATTTATTTCTTATAATATCATTCCACAAATACATATTATTTCACATAATGGTCTCATAATGTGTCAAAAGACCATTTTACCGTTTTGCAACTTTTTCGCGGGTTCTTACATTACTACCACCATATTTTAGACATATAACTTAGATTATGAAAGGAAGTTAACTCATACATACCAATTCAAAAGTGGTGTTACAAGTTTTTCCCCCTTCCAAAGATTTCGTCCTCAGAATCTCTTAGGAAGAAAATAAAGCATCACATCCTTAATTCTGTAAAAACTCACACATCATCTTTCAAACCACAATGTTAATTTATTTAAATTTTTAGGTCTCATCTATAACATCATTCACCACCGGTAGTGATTGGTTGGATTGCTAAGCAGAATGGTCCTATCAATCACAACCGAAAATCACTTTCATACTTGCTCAACCAGTTCATATATAATTTCTTATGCCTTATGCATGTGCAACACCCAACATATAACTCTGGAAGGACTCAAGTCATAGTCCTATCAGCAATGTGATATACTAGGAGTGAGCTTCCAAAAGCAATTTGAGGAAATTCCTTGCTAGGCACCATCCTACACACATTTTTCCCAACTTAAAAACAATATTAAATCCAATCAAACCAACTTGTAACAATATTAAATCAAATCAAACACCATCATAATTAGTCACCCCATTCCAACACATGTGCCAATCATCCAATTTATTAGTCATGATAACTATTAGTCTGTTGGACCACTTAGCCCTAATATTGCGATCCTCGGCTACACTCAATTCCATCAATTAAGTGGGTTAATCAATTACCAACATTATTTATCCTTTAATACATTATCAAATTCTCCCTTATCCTCTAGCATATAACTGTGCAACATGTATTATAAATTATAACACAACTTACTATAAAGTTCTGAAGAATAGAGTATGGTTACTCAAGTAATAGTAATTCAGTCTCAGCCATCAAGGCTACAACTCCACCATTGAGCTACGACTCAGGCACTAAGTCCACAACATAGCCACCAAGGCTACAACTCAGGCACCAAGGCTACAGCTCAGCCATCGCTGTCTTAAATGCCAATCATAATCTGTTATACATTCTGTCTTATTTACCAGCCACATACAGCTACCATTTTCCAACTTAGTCATATATATCCAAACAATTCCACTCAGCATTTCTAGTTACATTAACCGAAACCAGCATACCTGCTCCCCCAGCTATATAAGCTGCAATCATTCAATTCCAGCATTCCTCACATCCACATAACATAACTATGGAAAATGAGAATCAATCCCATTTAAGTACCAAGGATACCATTTATCTATCATACAATTATACATCCCCATCAATCTTGCACTATCTCATCAAATATGGTTACAAAGTTTCCGTCTCTTTTCATAAAATTCTAGACTCGCCACCACTACCCACCCATGGTAATCAGTGATAAATGACTGATCTCCATTATATACCATTCATAAATTCTTTGGTTTTATTGACTATGACTGACCATTCGAGGATCACGTAAGCCCACTCTCCAACCATTTGAGTATACATAAACCATTTACGTATGCAACAAGTGTACACAACTCACCATTCCCGTACGCAAACTGCTAAAACCATATTAATAAATATGTGTATGCACTATATAACTCAGACTTTTACTAGAACATTCAAGCTATATGTCCAACCCATTTTCCGCAACAATCACTATAGCCTTGAACCACAAAGGCTCATCAAACCCCAACCATTAACAAGGGGACAACGACCTCAGAAGTACAATAACTTAGTCATTAGTAATACTTAATCAACATAAACCTAACAGTTAGGGCCACCCACAAAGTTTAATAGCACGAGTTCAAAGTTAACATTACCAACTGTATACCACTATGCAATCATTAATAGAGCCACAAAGGCTCACTTACTACTACATAAGCCACACCCCGATCTTTCAAGTTAAACTCATCCCTTTCAGGTACATCTACTACTACATATCATCCACTTCTAGATTATCATTCTCTACTAGGTAAATCCACAACAAGTAGAACCACTCACATAATTAGTCAGCTTATGCATTGTCCATAACCATCCTTTACATCAATTTCACATTCGAGTGTATTGCATTCTCATCCCTTCCTTAATAATATACAAGGTCGTCCACACTCCCACTACATTATATACAACACGACTCATGAAGGCTTCCACAACATCTAGTAATAAAGGCTACACCATTATGATAACACTATTTCACAAAAGAAAGAAGAAACCACTTACTGCACCTATAACATTCGACCACCTAACCATATTCATGCATTTACAGCCATTCGGGCCATACTTGATTATCCAACTCCACTCCCCTATTGTAATAGTCATATAGTTACCATAAAGTTATCCACAATAACTTCAACTAACATTTTGGATTATTTACATGTGTCCTCAGTTCATTATATAAGTATGTTAAAAAAATTTCACGTTGATTACACTCAACCATACTCCATCATCTTACCACCATATACTTGCTAAGTAGTCCAAACCATCTTCATATATAGTTAGCTTCCTCAATTTGCATTCCACCATGATCAAGACATGTTCATTACTATTTGATAGCCTCCAACGAATTATTCATTGTCACAATAGAATCAGAAAATTCATATATGAATACCCAAGGCATCTACATGACATAATAACATGACATCATTTCCAATAGCCTCCACGCAATAAAATTTCGATTATTCAGATGACCCTTTCCATTTCCATAATTTTAAGCCCAGAAACCTAAATCGAACACTTCTTACATTGCCACAACTCTAAGTGTTTTTTTAATTCACTATCTAAAAATTTTGAGAAGGAAGACAATCAGATTACTCAATCAAATTTCAAATGCACACATCATACACATATATTTAAAATCAATGGTGTGCAGTTTGTCCTTGGAATCAAACTCAACTTCACGATTACAAAAATGGAAACTGCAAGACACACGACCGTGTGTATTTCACACGGCCCGTGCCAGACCCTTCCATAGCATAACACACGACCCGTGTATTTTTCACACAACCTATGCCAGAGGATTTCTCTTCAGTAACAACAAAACACACGACCCGTGTATGTTTACACGACTCATGTTAGAGGATTTCTCAGTCTGTTCAGTATAAAAAATCTAAGGACTTTTCTGTACATCTTGGTTCAAGTCTATGAATCTAACTTAGGACACTTAGTTCTCTTAAACCACGACTCTGATATCAACGTGTAATGCTCGATTTACATATAAAGTACACCCAAAAAAATTCATTTTCCAAACATATATGTATACATAGTTTATAAAAAGATTATTACAATATTTGGTGTACATTATATCAACCACAACGACAAGTAGATATCTTCAGGAGTCGATCCCACGTTCCGAGCCACACACTAGTTACTAATAACTGCAAAACACACCATACAATAACCGTGAGCTACGAAAGCTCAGTGAGTAACCAAATTAATCACACATTTCGTATGAGTTATACTCATTTCTATGATAACATCTTATATACTTCTTATCACATACACTCGTAGAAGATTTAATCATACATTATCCACTCACATAAACAATATCCAGGCTTTTAAGCATGATTCAACCATCCCAACAATATTCGATTATACAATACCATCCCTCTGTTGCTTAGGCAACAAACCAGCCACCTAGGCATTAACTCTTTTATATATGCATAACACACCACTTACACATCCCATGTCATATATGTATTATCTATGCCACATAAACACTAGCCCTGTTACATAGGCACAAACCTGTCACATACATTATAACCTTGCCATTTATGCACTACCATGTCATACAAGTAAAATTTTGCTAACTAGGCACTGACCTTACTCATATGTACTAACTTCACCAACTAGGCACCATCCTTTCCATATAACTCTAACCATGAAAAATAGGTATTTATCATGAAAATGAGTGATAACTATACCAATTAAACACCAATCTTGTCAAATAAGCACTATCCTTACCACATAGGCATTAACACCACCACATAAGTAATAGCCAGCCGCACAGGCACTATCTAATCACTAAAGCAAAATCTAAGAACTTAAACACTATATGATCACTATATAACATTCAGTTACTCAAGCAACCTATATACAACACAAAAGTAACATTCAAACCACTTAACCCGTAACAGGCCACACATGCGGTATCGGGTTATATAATAAATAACAAGCCACGTAGGTAATTATCTAGCCACATAGACATAAGTTTCAAGTCACATAGGCATAATACTAGCCACAAAGGTGATTTCCCATGCCACCAAGGCATTCTTTCAAGCCACTAAGGCAATACAACAAGCCACATAGGAAAACATTCAAGCCATATTGGCTAATACTCAAGCCATATAGGCAAACATTCAAGCCACACAGGCACGTACCAGCACAAGTTAAATCATACTCATCCTTTTATTTAGGAAGCTAGGTGACAGAGATTACGCAATCATAATATTGTTTGTACAATACAAAAGCAATATTTACACCATTATACACAACATCAATCATATCAAGGAAGGCTAGATTACTCACCTTAACATTTCCAATATGAGATGAGTTCCAAGTGGTTAATACCTTAATATTCTTTTTCGTCCCTAAATCTGTCCACACACAACAACAATTACCCATTTTTATATTTTCTGTGCATCCCCTTGTTCAAACATATGTTTACCCCCTTTTTACCTAAAATCATCTTCTAACTTACGATAGAAAAATAAACTAGACTCTTACAGCTTTTCAAAGACATTGATCTCATACTCATGTGATTTCCTAATGATTTTATATGAATTTCATAATACAACAACAATGTGCTGTCATAAACCAATTTGATTGCAACATAAAGGTGTGATTTTCACCCCAAGATTCAATCAAATCTTCGAAATTCTTGTGGAAATTGATTGGGATCATTAAAGAACATTAGGAATGGTTCCTTTCATCCAAAACACTAATTATGACTCATCAATTACACTAAAATTTCTAGTTACACAAAACCCCCCAATTTCTAAGGTCCATATGATTAAAACTTCACTATTCATGATTTTAAGTTATCCTTTAGCTAGATAATGACCATATGATGCTTAAACACAATAATAAATCACTTAGGATCATAGGTATAACCTCCCCTACATTACAACACGTATTGCATAGCAACCCTAACCCAAAATCGGATTTCTAACCAAGAACAATATGAATTCTTACCTTTAATTGCTAGAAATATTTCAATCCCTTGCTAATTCTTCAAATTTCAAGATAAAACCTCCATGTAAAGCTTGAATCTCCACTCCAGCCCACTCTCCCTTCCTAAAACGTGAAATGTTGAAGAGAGGAAGAAAGTTCCAGCTTTTGGCAAAATTAGTCCATCAAGTTCCCAATATTCATAATTACCCTATAACATCCCAATTCAATGCAACTCTTGAACTTTTGAGATTTTCCCCATAAATAAACTTAATATTCATCTAAGTCCTCGACTAATTGAATCTTAATCCATAGTTTCGCCATTTTGGAAAAAATGGCCCTTTTACCAAAATTTCTTATATATATATATATATATATATATATATATATATATATATATATATATATATATATATATATATATATATATATATATATATATATATATATATATAGTGACAGGTTGAAAATGAAACCAAATTATACGACCTAACCAGGGCCGGCCGGGAGATTTTGAAAGCGTTGTGTAGTTTAATAAAATTTAGGCCCTAAAACTTGTAAATTCTACAAAATGTGAAAAGTATGAATTGTAATGTTTATTTCATGTTGTAATATACTTATTAGAAAGTATATTACAAATGAAACACAAATCAGAAAATCTGTGGAAATCATAATAATAGCACTTTTTTCCTCTAGAAATATGTAGAAATCACAAATGAAACACAAATCCGGAATAAAAAAATCAAAAATTATGAAATGTAAATTGTAAACACCTAAACGTTATCTGAAATTCTACCTTGGTCCTCTACTGTCCTCTAAGATCCTATTTCAATTTCACAGTCTGATTAGCCGATTAGGACAGCGTATATCCTTCTTTTTTATCAAAATTCAAACTAGCACAGTAGCACTTGACAACGCCTAGTGATATCAAGTATTTTAGGCGTTGTTGAGCCCTGTTCTTGGTAAAATTATATCAAATATGCATGGGTATTCTCACTTTTCGTGTCAGGACTTGTCTGGAGAAAAAGAACAGATACAGGGACTAAAAGTGTACAAAAAGGAAAAAGTATGGAAAGAATGAAAAATCAAGAGAAGACGTACGCGCGCCGCGGAATTATCTTCTGCGCGACGCGGATGTAAGGCGGTGGAACACATTTAAATGATGAAAAAACGGGGAACGGATAAGTACGCGCGCCGCGGATTTCACATTTGCGCGGCGCGGTCACGGGAAATTTGCAACTATAAATAGAGGCATTTCCAGCCGAAAACCCTAGCAAAGACCTGGTGAAAACATCGACCTAGAAGCTCTTTGACTCGAGGATTCCATTTCAGAAGCTATAATTTGGTATTTTCATGTTTTAGATTTTATTTCATTTTAGTTAAACGTTTGTAAGCTTTGAGTTGAATCTTTGGGTGTGACAACCATTGAATTCTAGCTTAGGGTTCTGTTTTTAGTAGTTTTGGTTACTGATTTGATATTTGGATATTGGTTTTGGTGAATGCAATCATTCGGTTACGTTTAATCTTGGTTTTTCGGTATTCGAATGCTTGTTGGTGTTTTAATTGTTGGTTTGTGTGTGGATTTTGTTTGTGACTTGGTTGGGACTGTTTTCCTTTGCTGAAAACAGTAGCTAACTTGGTTATTTTGAGCATTAAATCTTGGCTATTAACTGTCTCATAGAACTTGTAGTTATTAGCTAGTTTATGTTATGCTTGGTTTTGCTAGTTTGAATGCCTTCAATTGCTCCTGATTCAGAGATGTACTTCTGAATTCAGAAAGTAACTAGGTCATTTGGACATAGCTAAGCTTGGCTTGGGTGTTTGAATATTGTTTAAGGTAGAAAGATAGAAATTAGTTCCTCCGACTATAGCCGTGACACTATCAGTTGGTAATCTCTCATCTAGGCTAACCACGTAGCTCCTGTGGATCGACCCTGACTCCACTATACTAGTGAATGTTAGGTTATCTCTTATTTTTGACCGCATGATGACCTCTGCGTGCACGTCAAATTTTGGTGCCGTTGCCGGGGAGCTGTGAGCTTAGAATAGGTGAGTAGTAGGAATTTGTTTCTTGCTTTTTGAAATTTCATTTTGGGATTGATTTTCATTTTGGTTTTGATTTTTTTTGTGGGCGTGTTGCATTAGTGCATGCGTACCCGCAGGGGAGAGCAATCATCCCCATTACAGTTTGATTCTGAAATTGAACGTACTGCGCGCAAACTCCGTGCCCGTAGGCGTTTAAGCATCATGAATTATAGTCAAGTTAGCAGTAGTCCGGTCAGTGTTGCCCAGGATCCGTCAGGAGAGACAACGGGGAGGTTTTCTATTCCCCCATTATCAGAATTCCAATTTGGAAGTTCGAGTGCGTCTGGTGGTGTAGTTTCAGCCCCTACACCCATACCATCATGCACTCCGCCATCTATTCCACCGTTTTTACCCGCTTCTCAACCACAATCCACCAATCCCTTTACATCTGCTATGACTTGGGGAGAGCCGACCCGAGATGGCACCCCAACTCCTAGACAGCATACACCAACATCACAACCACAACCAGCCCTCTTTCAACCTCAACCTACATACCAACCAACACAGCCTACACACTTCCAACCACCGCCTCAACCGCAATACCAATACCCAGAGACGGAGGAAGTGTACAACGATGAAGATGAAGGATGGGTGCCACCGGCACCGCAACCACAATGGAACCGAGGTCGGGGACCTCCCAGGCGAGCACCACCATACTAACCACCAGGTCAGCGGGAGTACAATGATCATCTTTACGGTAACCCAGCTCAACCCTTACATTTTGCACAACCGAGACGGCAATCGGTTGCATCACATTTCCAACCGAGGGAATATGATGATTCGTCGCCGATCTATATTCCTGATGACATAGATTCGCAAGTAGAAATCAAACCTCAGTTATTAGGAATATTGACTCAGTTTAGGGGATACAAGACTGACGACCCTTACAGTCATTTGTATGAATTCTTAGCAATCGCCAACGCCAACACTCCTAGGAATACTGATAAAGATATTTTTAGGCTTAGATTGTTTCCATTCACCCTTAAGGATAAAGCCAAGTATTGGTTTACATCCTTACCATCAAATAGTATTACTAGTTGGGAACAACTCAAGGCAAAGTTTTTGCAAGAATTCTACCCAGTCAGTAAAACCACGGAGATTAGACGAGCGATACAAGAATTTCAGCAAAAGCCTGGAGAGGCTTTTCATGAAGCATTTGATAGACTAAAAGAGCTGCTGAGATCCTGTCCACATCATGAAGTTCCTAAGTGGCAGCTGGTCAAATTATTTTTCGAGGGAGTTAGCGAGACACACCAAGCCATGATAAATGCCTCCTCCAGTGGGACATTTATGTGGCAAGAGCCAGATGATGCTTGGAGATTTTTGGAGCAGCTAAGTTTAGGATCAAAAGTCAGTGGATCAATGAAGGATAAGACTGTATATGTAGCAAATATCGAAGCAGAGAACAAATGGAAAGCTGAAATTCAAAAGGAACTCACTGCTGTTACAAAAAGGTTCAATCAGATGCTCGAGAGATTTCGACAGGAAAAAGGAGCATACGTGTTGCATGGGCAGAGCATCTGTAATACATGTGGAAAAGTAGGACACAATCATAATGAGTGCTCAATGACTCATGAGGAAATAAGTCAAGTGCACGGATATGGTCGATTTCACAATGCACCAAGGCCATTCCGAAGTAATCAGCAACGAGAATCGAGACAACCATTTACAAGGCTGCAACAGGCGCAAACTCCGCCTTCATCAGGAAGTACGAACATTGGTTTGCAAGAAATCTTCGGGTTACTAGTGCAACTTCAGGAGGTAGAGAAATCTAATTCAGAAGCAATCCTGAGATTAGGAGAGTCTCTTGGCAAAATAGAGAAACAAAAAGCAAGAGAACAGGAGCAATCACACAAAATGCAAGTCAATGAAGTCATCACACTTAGGAGTGGGAAGAAGGTAGATAACAAGGTTGCAGCCCCGGTTAATGATGATGACAGTGATGTGGAAATAGTCTTTGATGAAAAAGAAGAATTAGAAAAGAGACAGAATAAAGAGGAGCAGGTGCAGAAGAAGAAGACGAGTACCTGGGAAAAAGGAGAGTCAAGTAGAACAGTTCCTTTTCCTACAGCCTTGGAAAAGCCAGAAAAAGGACCATTTGGGAAGAAGGGACCACAAGCTGAAGATATGTGGGAATTGTTTAGCCAAATCAAAGTAAACATTCCTTTAGTCAAACTCATCAAGGAAGTTCCTGCATATGCTAAATTTCTCAAGGACATGTGTATACACAAGAAGCATATTCTGTCTCACCTGCCCAAGATGATTAGCTTACCCGAGAATGTAAGCTCTATCCTCATGGATGCACTTCCGCCAAAGATGAAAGATCCAGGAGTCCCTCTCATTTCTGTAGATTTGGGCAATGTGCATATCAAAAGGGCTCTTTTAGATTTAGGTGCAAGCGTGAATATACTGCCTGGGCAGTTATTCGACAAGCATGAGTTCGGTACTATGAAATCTACTGATGTGATCTTGCAATTGGCCGACAAGTCCACTAAGGTTCCTAGGGGCATGTTAGTTGATGTAATCATCAGGGTAGGAGAGTTTTACTACCCAGCAGACTTTCTTGTTTTGGACACTCGTCAAGCAACAAATGGTGAGCAACCGACAATTATTCTAGGGTGACCGTTTTTGGCCACGGCTAATGCAAATATTGCGTGTCGTACTGGAGAAATGGGGATATCTTTTGGACACCAACAGGCCAAAATTAACATTTTCAATGCAGATCCCAAAGGAAGTAACATGGAAGAAGAGGAATGCTATCAAGTGGACATCATAGATGAACTGGTGCAGCAATATGCCCCAGAGGTACTTCAAGAAGAAGAAATAGAAACTCAGGAAGAAGCAATTGTTGGCAGAACAGAAACACAAAATATGGAAGAGAAAAAAGGATTCAAGGCCGAGGAATACGCGCATATAGAGAAATTACCAACAGAGATTCCAAAGACATTAAAGCCCTCCTTACAAGAACCACCAAAGTTGGATCTGAAACCCTTACCAGAGCATCTGAAGTATGCCTTTCTAGGGGAGAATGATACTTTACCAGTAATTGTAGCAGCCAACTTGACGGAGAAGCAAGAACTAGAATTGCTTAAAGTATTGTCCAAACATAAGGGGGCTATTGGTTGGACAATTGCGGATTTAAAAGGGATTAGTCCGACTACATGCATGCACCGCATTATCACAGAAGAAGGAACTAAACCTGCCAGAGATACGCAAAGAAGGTTGAATCCCAACTTAAAAGAAGTTGTCAAAAAGGAGGTTCTTAAATGGTTGGACGCAGGGATCATTTATCCTATTTCCGACAGTGAATGGGTTAGCCCAACGCAGACTGTGCCGAAAAAGTCAGGAATCACTGTTGTAGACACTAAAGATGGCGACAAGATATCAACGAGACCTGTGACTGGATGGCGAGTTTGTATTGACTACCGGAAACTTAATGCTGCCACGTCTAAAGATCATTTTCCATTACCCTTCATCGACCAAATTGTGGAAAAATTAGCAGGGCAAAAGTACTACTGTTTTTTGGATGGATACTCAGGGTATAACCAGATTGCAATTCATCCAGAAGATCAGGCGAAGACAACGTTTACATGTCCTTATGGTACCTTTGCTTTCCGCAGAATGCCATTTGGATTATGTAACGCACCTGCAACATTTCAACGATGTATGATGGCAATTTTTTCTGACATGATTGGGGAGGCATTAGAAATCTTCATGGATGATTTCTCAATTTTCGGACCTACATTTGAGACTTGCTTAGATCAATTGGAAAAAGTGCTGAAAAGATGTGTGGAGACAAACCTAGTTCTTTCCTGGGAGAAAAGCCATTTTATGGTACGAGAAGGAATAGTATTGGGACATGTGGTTTCTGAAAGAGGATTCGAAGTCGATCGCGCTAAAGTTAAGGTCATATCCACATTGCCACCTCCAACATCGGTAAAAGGAGTTAGATCATTCTTGGGGCATGCAGGGTTTTATCGCAGATTCATTAAAGATTTTAGTGCTATTTCTAAGCCCCTCTGTGGTCTTCTGTTAAAGGACGCACCATTTATTTTTGACGATGAATGTACAAGAGCATTCAATATCCTTAAAAATAAATTGGTCGAGGCCCCCATCCTGAAGCCACCTGACTGGACACAACCGTTCGAGATAATGTGTGACGCTAGCGATTATGCCGCCGGTGCAGTGTTAGGACAGAAAATTGGCAGGAAGCCTATTGTCATCTGCTATGCTAGTAAAACTTTTTCGGAAGCTCAATTGAATTACACAACCACTGAAAAAGAGTTATTAGCTGTAGTTTTTGCATTAGATAAATTCAGATCTTATATCTGGGGATCCAAGGTGGTGGTTTACACTGACCACAGTGCAGTTCGACATTTGCTCACAAAAAAGGAATCCAAACCTCGATTAATCAGGTGGATTCTTCTGCTGCAAGAATTCGATATAGACATCAAAGACAAGAAGGGAGCTGAGAACGTGGTAGCAGATCATCTTTCAAGACTACCAGTTGAAGGACTGGACACAGGAATTCAAGACTCATTTCCCGACGAACAGCTGTTAGAAGTTAATGGAGCTCCATGGTACGCAAATTATGTAAATTTTCTGGCTACAGGAGCAATACCAAAACATTGGACGAAACAACGGCAGAAGCAATTTCGCACGTACGCAAAGAGATTCATTTGGGACGATCCAGACCTTTTCAAGGTAGGAGAAGATCAGATAATTCGTCGATGTGTGCCGGACAATGAAATTGGTAAGGTGTTGGATCTCTGTCATGCATCAGCATGTGGAGGACACTTCAGCAGAAGGAAAACCGGATATAAAGTTCTCGAATCCGGATTGTATTGGCCAACTATCTTTCGTGACGCGCATAGGACTGCCAAAGAGTGCATCAATTGCCAGCAATTAGGAAATATATCAAAAAGGGATCAAATGCCTTTGAATCCAATTTTGGTGGTAGACATCTTTGATGTCTGGGGAATCGATTTTATGGGTCCATTCCCTACATCACATGGATACGTCTACATTTTGGTGGCAGTAGATTATGTCTCAAAATGGATTGAGGCCGAAGCAACTCGTACAAATGACCATCACGTGGTGTGCAAATTTGTGAAGAAAAATATATTCACCAGGCATGGAGTCCCAAGGGTAATCATTAGTGACGGAGGATCGCATTTCAAGTTCGGAAGATTGTTGAAACATTATGGGGTAAATCATCGCATTGCAACACCTTATCACCCACAGACTAGTGGCCAAGTCGAAGTATCCAATAGGCAAATCAAAGAGATCCTTCAGAAGACTGTCAAGATGGATAGAAAAGATTGGTCGTTAAGGTTAGATGACGCATTGTGGGCATACCGGACAGCATACAAGACACCGATCGGAACCACTCCATATCGGTTGGTTTATGGGAAGGGATGTCATCTGCTAGTGGAAATCGCATATCGTGCCTTATGGGTTGTCAAGAAAGTCAACATGGAATACACTGCTGCCGGAAAAGAAAGAAAATTTCAGTTGTCCGAGCTAGAAGAATTACGAGATGAGGCCTATGAGAATGCAGCCACTTATAAATCAAAAATGAAGCAATATCACGACGCAAAGCTGCGACTGAAAGTCTTTGAAGTTGGGCAAAAAGTTTGGTTGTACAACTCAAGACTGAAGATGTTTCCAGGAAAATTGAGAAGTAAGTGGAATGGTCCTTACAAAGTAATCGGCACTACAGATTATGGTGCAGTCGAAATCCAGGACTTAAAAGGTGGGCAACCATTTAAAGTCAATGGCCATAGACTCAAACCATACATTACTACAGGCACATTCCAGAGCTTAGAAATTGAGACAGTTGAGTTCATAACAGAAATTCCAACGTATACTACATAAGCAGGTAAGTGCACGTCTGGCTGAAGACGTTAAACTTAGCGCTTGTCGGGAGGCAACCCGATTATCATTTGTATAATCTTTCATGACATTCTTAATTCTTCACATCCATGTTATCACGGTATGAAAAAGGCAAGTGTGGGGTCATTTTGGTAATTTTGAAGCACCGCGACGCGGGATCTTTGAGTCCGCGTCGCGCGTGTTCAATTTTTACGATTACGCTTGAAATCAGATTTTTACGCGACGCGGATAGAAGCTTCCCGCGCCGCGGCCTTATCTTAATTTGAAATTAGAGATAATCCTAAAAACAGAGTTTGAATGCCATTCCAAAACCCCCATACTTGTATATAATCGGAACTTGATAATTCTTGTTTCTTTTCACCGTGGTAAAATCTCTTCGTGCAAGTAATCCATCTGCATTGTCTGTTTCTTTACAGCCAATCAAGTAAGTACCCTCTCTTCATCTTTTTTCTCTTCTTCTTGAACTTAGAATAAACACTTCTGTAATCCGCAATGTTGCAATAATCTGGTGAAATTGACAGTGAAATTAAGATTACACTAATATGCTCTGCAAAACCCAATATTTAGAACTAGGAAAAATTGCTTAGTAAGGACGTAATCTGCGAATTTTTCACCCTGAACTCATTCGCCGCGCCGCGCCTGTTACAGTCCGCGACGCGTCCCATGAATACTCTTATAGCACGTCGCGGGACTATATACGCGCGACGCGCCGAGCGTCTGGACAGAACAGTAACTTTTAAATTCTGATTTTTGCAGAAACAATGTCTTCCTCGGCCAGTTCAGAATCAATCGATTGGAACTCCCTGGCTACGGGAGTGGGTAGAACACGAGCTTATAACTTTTACAACCGTCGAACAATTCAACAACAGAAGCGGATTCTCCCCGCACGATCAGTCAACTGGGAGTTGACCACTAAGTCAGGAATTATGGGACATTTGCAGTACTGGCTGGTACAAACGGGTTATGACAAGGATGAGCTTATTTATACGTGCCGGGCTGTCGAAAGCGCGGTTAACATGTCTGAACCAATCTACCGCGAGGTATACTTGCAGTTTCTCGCAAGTTACCACTTTGACCACCAACCGGTAGGGATGGATACAGAAGAGATGGTGCAGTTCCGGTTGGGGAACCACAACCGCAGCTGCAGCTTACGGGAGTTCGGGTTTCGGATCGGGCTTTATACTGAGGAGGAGTCTGAGGCGCCAGGGTTTGATTTATTCCACCGGCGGGCCAACTATGCCGTCGACGACTCGTTTTCCCCTGGTGACTACTGGAGCACCATTTCATCCACACGGTATCATGAGAATACCGTGCGGGAGGGATTGATGCATCTGCCTTCTCACCGGATGCTACACCGGTTGATCACGACCATGATCTGGCCGCATGCTGATGAGGAGCGAGTTACACCGCATGAGCTGTACCTCATGTGGTGTCTGACCCGGATGTTGCAGACATGCAACATGCCATACTTCATTGCAGACTACTTCAGGCGGATCACCGACGCCCCGCTGCACCAGACTGCTCTAGGTGGAGGGCACTATGTTATGAGACTGGCCCAGTCTTATGGGTTGCTGACTGAGCACGCCACTCAGGGGCTGACAGTTATCCCGCCAGTTCCTTTCAGCCCGCCCACTACCTTATCAAGGGATGTGATCTATATTGACGAGGGGGTCACGACATCCGAGCGATCCCCGTTTCCGGCCTTCCGGACCGAGCCATCTTCTTCAGCATCCAGGAAGCGTCAGCGAGTGACCGACAGTCTACCTCGCAGCCTCTCTCCCGCTACCATGGAGTCCCGGTACCTGGCTGACAAGATGCAAGCAATCCAACAGACTCTGCAGACCCACCAGAGAGACCAGCAGGCACAGGCGGTTGTCACTAAGGAGATGAATAGACGGACCGAGAACATGCAGGATCAACTCTTATGGTTGGCCGACTGCATGATCACTTTCATGGCTAAATGCCGATGTGCCCCACCGAGACCACAACCAACAATCCGGGATGATGACGAGGAGCCTATGGAGGAGGATCCAGAAGAAGACCCAGAGGAAGGAGAAGAGGATGACACTGCACACAACTGAGGGTATACTTATGGGTGTGTTTTTGTCTTTTTGTTAGTTTTTGTTTTGTTTAGAACATTTTGCATGGATTTTTACATGTTTTCTTAAGTAGGTAAGAATTAATTGTTTATAGTTGACAAAAATAAGCCATTGGGCATTAGTATGTTGAATAAAAATAGTAGGTTTTGTGTTGAGTGCTTGTTTATGAGTGTTTGAATGTGGCTGAATTTTCTGCAATTACCGCGCCGCGGATTTCATATATGTGCGACGCGGTCATTTCCACTTCCACAACAGTTTCAACTCTCGTAATTACCGCGACGCGTATATCTTAATTGCGCGCCGCGGTCATCCGCAACACATACATTTAATTTATTTGTTAAGTTGTGCATGATATACCAAATTGAGAAGGAGTTGTCTCAGACAAGTGTGGGGTCATCGTGCCCCCTCCACTTGTCTTGACCACCGGCGTGTCCTACTGTAGCGCTACAACTCCAACATATGAATCAGGGATCTTTTTGTACGCATTATACCTGTGATATTGAGCACCAAGCAGTCCACCGTCCAAAAAGGGGTAACTCTTTCTCCCTTGCTTTGAAATAATTTTTTGTACAACGGGGACGTTGTACGGTTTTAAGTGTGGGGTGTGGACGGTCGAAAGAGTATTTTTGAAATTTTTGCAAAACTGATCAATTTTTCAATTTTTAGCAATATTTTTCAAAATTTTTAATGAATTGCAATTTTGAAATAAATGGTTTGTGATTGTGATAGCATTGGTATTTTTCAAGAAATACTATTTAGTTGTGATCATGCTAGTAGTTTAGTCAAATAAGCTGAGTTTTAAGAGTTAGAAGATTGGAGTGTTTTAAGTTTGGAATTTAGGAAGGAAAAGTCAATCTGTGGCCTTTGTTGTTCGAGCCGGTAAGTCTAAAATGGGTGGGCCTTATGCACCTTACCACCTAAGATCGTCTGGTCTGGGATGGTATTTCTGAAAGCTCGCTACACGGACAACATCGAAAGTCATGGACAATTCCTTAATGGCCTTTAGAATCTGAACGAGTAAATACACTATATTGTGGACAGAAAGTTTGTAATCAAGGGTTCTTTAGAAAGCCATGAATTCCAAAGAACAACTCAATTATGTTTTCACAAACGATTCCATTCTAACTCGAAGAGCAATAAGCTTTGAAACTAAACACATTCAAAAAACTGTTCGATTCTCATTTATAATTTATTAAAAACTCTCTTGCTTGGGGACAAGCAAGGCACAAGTGTGGGGTGTTTGACAACGCCTAGTGATATCAAGTATTTTAGGCGTTGTTGAGCCCTGTTCTTGGTAAAATTATATCAAATATGCATGGGTATTCTCACTTTTCGTGTCAGGATTTGTCTGGAGAAAAAGAACAGATACAGGGACTAAAAGTGTACAAAAAGGAAAAAGTATGGAAAGAATGAAAAATCAAGAGAAGACGTACGCGCGCCGCGGAATTATCTTCTGCGCGACGCGGATGTAAGGCGGTGGAACACATTTAAATGACGAAAAAACGGGGAACGGATAAGTACGCGCGCCGCGGATTTCACATTTGTGCGGCGCGGTCACGGGAAATTTGCAACTATAAATAGAGGCATTTCCAGCCGAAAACCCTAGCAAAGACCTGGTGAAAACATCGACCTAGAAGCTCTTTGACTCGAGGATTCCATTTCAGAAGCTATAATTTGGTATTTTCATGTTTTAGATTTTATTTCATTTTAGTTAAACGTTTGTAAGCTTTGAGTTGAATCTTTGGGTGTGACAACCATTGAATTCTAGCTTAGGGTTCTGTTTTTAGTAGTTTTGGTTACTGATTTGATATTTGGATATTGGTTTTGGTGAATGCAATCATTCGGTTACGTTTAATCTTGGTTTTTCGGTATTCGAATGCTTGTTGGTGTTTTAATTGTTGGTTTGTGTGTGGATTTTGTTTGTGACTTGGTTGGGACTGTTTTCCTTTGCTGAAAACAGTAGCTAACTTGGTTATTTTGAGCATTAAATCTTGGCTATTAACTGTCTCATAGAACTTGTAGTTATTAGCTAGTTTATGTTATGCTTGGTTTTGCTAGTTTGAATGCCTTCAATTGCTCCTGATTCAGAGATGTACTTCTGAATTCAGAAAGTAACTAGGTCATTTGGACATAGCTAAGCTTGGCTTGGGTGTTTGAATATTGTTTAAGGTAGAAAGATAGAAATTAGTTCCTCCGACTATAGCCGTGACACTATCAGTTGGTAATCTCTCATCTAGGCTAACCACGTAGCTCCTGTGGATCGACCCTGACTCCACTATACTACTGAATGTTAGGTTATCTCTTATTTTTGACCGCATGACGACCTCTGCGTGCACGTCAGCACTAAAATGTAAACAGCAAAGATAAAAAGTTAGAACCTTAACTTCTGAAATCTGAAAATCCAAAATTATACATTAATAAGTTAATCTTAATCTCTTATACCTTTCTTTGTTTCTCGATTTCTGATTTGATTTCGACACCAAACTGCCAAAGAGGGACTGAGGGAGGAACCGATTGAGAAAGGTAAACAACTCAGAGAAGTAGAAATAGAAGAAGGAGGATTTCTGATTTTGCTACTGATTTCGGGACACCTAAAAATTGAAATCGTTTGCTACTGATTTGTACCTATTTCTGATTTTCAATACCCTCCAATGAAGCCGTTGTTGCCATCATAATTGATTGAATGTGTGCATTTCGGTAAACAGCGATAATGAAGCCGAATCCTTTTGATTTTTCCGTTCCCAATTTCTAATTTCCCGCTGATATATAGTACCTAATTATTGTGTGCTTAAAAAAAATCTTCTACTTTAACCTAATGTATAATCAGCCTAGCCCAATAATTACGTCTTAAAAATTTTGGGCCATCAGAAATTAATGGGCCCTATTCATTGGCATATGTTGAACTCCTCATAGGCCGGGCTGGACCTAACCACAAAACACATGAAAATGACTTATGTTTGTAAATGAATATATGTTCATGTCTAAAACATGTTGATCTTTGAAAATGAAAATGATCTATGTTCATAAATAAACATGAGTTATTTTATGTAGTTTTGTGGTTAGGTCGTATAATTTGATTATACGTTGAATCTAAAAATTCGTCAAAGTTAAAACTGTAAAATAAGTCTCAATTTTATAAAAACAATTAAACGGAGAGAATCCGTAAAAAGATGAAAAATAGAGTAACATTATGGAAATTTTGGGTTATAAATGTGGTATTGGAGGAGCTGGAATTAGAACTCAGTTACCTCCTGGTTAATGTAAGCAAGGGTCACTACTATGGCGCATATGGATTTTAGTTAAAATTTGGTATAAAATATAAATGAAGTAAACTTGTGTGGTTATTGGCTATCAAATTTTATATTTGTAAAAGTTATATAATAAACCAAAGAATATCGCTTTGTTGTTATTTTGTTATTTCAGTCGACTTATCATCACTAATTTAGGATTTCTATCACCAATGTATCCATATTTTCAGGACTAATTTATCGTCAATATCTACTTTTTCATCACAAATATATTTCCCCACTTCCTCAATCTTGCTATCATTAATTTTAAGACGGTGCTAAAAGTATACCATAATGCACGGTACAAGTTGTGATGCATATAAACATTAAGTTTTGTTGTTCTACAGCTTGTGAAAATGACTAAAGCAGCCGAATTTTGTCGTCCAACAATGTAACTCGCCTAAAGCTTGATATATGTCATTTTCATTAGAAGGTTTCTTTCATAATACCGAGAATGGAAAACCCGATACGAATATATTTGTTTGAGTTTGTCTTTCTTTTTGAAACGAATAAATCTATTAATGAAGGTGTGTACAATATATTCAAATGAAGTGCGAATTAATTCTTTTAGAGTATTAAATTGTAGCATATTTTTTGTCTAGGATGTAATTAGAGATCTCATGTATCATGTTGAAAGTGTTCCAAAATCTTTTTATATATTTGTTTTTTATATGTAGGCTCCGAAAATAACCACTACCAGGGTTATTATTTTGATTACAATATCTCCTAAAATGTTTCCTATTAATTAAGGGATATTTATACTAGACTTTTTTATATATTTATTTAGGAATGCTTCACATTTGATGGATTATTTTATTACAATTATGCATCTTTTTCTAGAGATTTATTGGGCATGTAACATTTTAATAAAAGTTTTGTTTTATAGTGGTTTTTACCTATAGTAAAATTTACCGTTTTGGTTTTGTTCGCTTTATATTGTGGTGTTCTATTGTTCTTCGTGTTGATTTCTTGTGTTCTTTGTGGTTGTTTGTGTTGATCTTTTTATAACAACCGGTATCATAGTCGCGCCGATTAACTCATATCTTCACTGTCTTCTCATCGGCCTTGACGACTGCTATCTTAACTTCGTCGTCACTATTCCCGATTCGTTGCTATTTGGTCACCAATCTATTGTTGTTTCGTTATGAATATGTTGTTGTTTTGTCACCAATCCATTGCAAATCCATTGCTGATCATTCATTGATCAGTTGTTCATCCATTGTTATCGTCATCGTTGATATATTATAGTTCCGTCACCAATCTATTGTTAATTTGTTGTTGATCCACTGTTGATCCATCGTTGATAAGTTGTGATCTGTTGTCGGACATTGATTAATTTTTTCACGATAGCGGTCATCGGAGCTAATTATTTTGCCGTTTCGAGGTGATCAAGTTGTGTGGCCTTTAGGAGTTGATTGAGTTTCTTGTCCAATTATTCTTCCTCTGGTGATTGAATTTCGTCATTTGGATGTGATCGAGTTCTTTGGCCGCTTAGAGCTGATCAAGCTTCTTGGCCTTTTTGAGGGGATCAAATTTATTGGTCGTTCTTTTCGTACTCTTCCTAATTAACATTTACAAAATGGATCAAAGGTTTTTTTTTCTAGTCGACATCCTCGTTCTTCAACTGTAAAGACAATTCATACTTTCCATTTTTCCTCCCGATGTGTGGCTATTTAAAGGTTTTCTTTGACAAGTGAAGATAAGAAATCTCAAGGCTCAAACTGATTGTGATGACACATTCAATTCTTTTACAGGAAAGAGATGTTTGAAATCATCCACAATTTTGAAGATTTTAACAGAAATATATGGGGAAAAATTTTCGTATATTAAAACATAGACATTTACAGGGTATATATACAGATTGTTACAACAAACCATGGAAACTATCCTATAGTTATGGAGAAGATAAGGGAAATCAATTAGACTATTATCTCCAAAATTAGCTCTCGCCAACACTCCCCCTCAAGGTGGAGAATGGATGTCTATCATTCCCAGCTTGTTAAGAGAGCTTTGAAAAATCCTTCCACAAACAGCCTTTGTCAGCATATCGGCTAGTTGGTCCGTAGACTTCACAAACGGCAGTCTAATTGTTTTCTTCTCCAGGTGGTCTTTCATGAAATGACGATCTAATTCCACGTGTTTCGTCCTGTCGTATTGAACGGGATTATTTGCTATGTTCATAGCTGCTTGATTGTCACAATTAAGTGTCATGGGCTCTATGTGACTAATTCCCAGGTCACGAAGGATTCGCTTTATCCATAGCAACTCGCACACACACCATGTACCATTCCTCTGTATTCCGCTTCAGCACTAGACCTTGAGACCACCTTCTGTTTCTTGCTTCGCCATGTAACCAAATTCCCTCCAATAAAGGTAAAGTATCCTGAAGTGGATTTTCCATCAATTCTATCTCCACCCCAGTCTGCATCCGTATACCCACTTATTTCTTGACTTTTTCCTTTATTGAACAATAGCCCTTTCCCTAGTGAGGATTTCAGATATTTCAGTATCCGATGAACCGCTTGCATATGTTCTTCACTTGGAGCATGCATAAACCGGCTAATAACACTTACCGCATACGCAATGTCGGGTCTTGTGTGAGATAAGTAGGTTAATTTCCCAACCAGTCTTTGATACCTTTCTTTGTTTGTTGGGACTTGGTCCTGATAAATGGCTAATCTATGGTTTGTTTCAATAGGAGTATCAACAGGGCGACAATCTAGCATCCCTGTTTCTGCCAATAAGTCCAATACATACTTCCTTTGACACATGGAAATACCTTGTTCAGATCTGGCGACTTCCCAAGAAATACTTGAGATTTCCTAGATCTTTCAATTCGAACTCAGTCATAAGAACACTTTGAAGACTTGTCATCTCTTCTGGATCATTTCCTATGACAACCATGTCGTCAACATATACAATGAGAGCGGTGATGCTTCTCTCTTTTTTCTTGACAAAGAGTGTGTGGTCTGCATCACTCTGTTTATATCCAATCCTCTTCATAAAGTTTGAAAACCTTCCAAACCATGCTCGAGGGGATTGTTTTAGCCCGTACAGCACCTTCTTCAACTTACATACTTTTCTGCTGCAATTTATGCCTGGTGGGGGATCCATAAATACCTTTTCTTCCAGATATCCGTTCAAGAATGCATTTTTTACATCAAATTGTCGCAACGGCCAATCTTGGTTTGCTGCTAGAGATACAATGATCCAAATGGTGTTTATTTTTGCTACTGGAGCGAATGTATCTCCATAGTCGATTCCGTATTTTTGGGTGTACCCTTTCGCTACGAGCCTTGCTTTGTACCTGTCAATGTTTCCTTCTGCATCGAGTTTGATGGTGTATACCCATCTACAACCAACAGTCTTCTTTCCAGTAGGGAGTGGTACGAGATCCCATGTACTGTTCTTTTGTAAGGCATTCATTTCTTCGTTCATGGCGTCCTTCCACTTTTGGTCTTTCATTGCTTCGTGTACATTATTAGGAATCGGTACAGAGGCGAGTTGTTCCACAATTAGAGCGTGTGCTTTTGACAGCCTATGAGACGAAACATAGTTGTTGATGGGGTACTTTGCTTTTACGTTGAGATCAGCATCATACTGTTTTTTCGGAATACCCCTAGTTTGTCTTGATGGATATCTAGGTTATGTAATGTTTTCATGCACAGTACCCAAGTTATGTAAAACAGAAGTACTAGGATCAGAGTTTACCGGAGTGGAAGTTTGTAGATTCTCGGCAGCTCCAGGGGTGTTTGACGAGACATTGTTATCATTGCTTTCGAGAGCTTAATTTATCTCTGGGGCTTCATTTAGTCTAGGAGCTTCATGTATTTCAGTATTTACTTATGAAGCATCCATTTCGCCATTTACTTCTGGAGCATCCATTTCGCCATTAATCTCTTCATTACCTCCTGTATCAGTCTCTTCGTGTGTGGAACTATTCATCATGGGATTTTCAACTAGACTTTGGAATTCTTCATAGTAGTCATGTGTGTTTTCTTCTTCATTCGTTTTCTACCCCTGAAGAGGACATTCATGACAAAAAACGGAGTATTTTCATGGAAAACAACATCACGAGTGATGTACATTTTTTGTTGATTTGGGTCATAGCACCGGTACCCTTTTTTTAGATCTGCATATCCCATAAAAACACATTTGACAGCACGAGGTTCTAATTTTCCTGTGTTTTGATGCACATAACATGTGCAACCAAACACTCTTGGTTCGAGATTTGGGCTTGCGGGAATAGTAACAAGTTCATGTAGCTTTTTATATGGGGTTTTAAAATCAATACTTCTGGATGGAGTTCTATTGATAAGGTATGCTGCTGATCGAACCGCCTCTCCCCAGAATTCTCGTGGAACCTGCATGTCAAACAATGATGCCCGAACAACCTCTAAAAATTGTCTGTTTCTCCGTTCTGCCAGACCATTTTGTTGAGGTGTTCCGGCACATGAAGTTTGATGTCGAATGGAGTTAACTTTACAAAAAAATTCCATCTCTTGGTTGATGTATTCACCTCCATTGTCGGATTGAAGGACCTATATTTCATGTTTATATTGTGATTTTACCATTTTGTATAGCTCCTGAAACACTGAGCAAACTTCTCCTTTGTGTTTGAGGAGAGAAATCCACATCATTCGAGTGCATTGATCAACACAAAATACCGAGCCCCACTAGGAGTAGGCACACGTGCTGGACCCCATACATCAGAATGAATAATCATAAAGGGAACTGAAACTTTATTGTTATTAGAAATATATGAAATTTTATGGTTCTTGGCCAATTCACAAACACCACACCGAAACTCATTGTCTTGTAAATTTAAAAACAAACTTGGTTTTAACTTTCTAAGGTAATGAAATGATAAATGCCCCATACGACGGTGCCATAGCTTTGTCAATATCTTCCCTTCATTGCTTATTACAGCAGCATTATGAGTCTGACTACGTTGCTGCTCTTCAAAGTAGTACAACTTCCCCTTTCTAATACCATAGCCAAGGATCTGGTTGGTCGTGATATCCTGGAATATGCATTTGTTTGGCCAAAACGTTACATAACAATTCAATGCAAGAGTAATCTGACTCACAGATAAAAGGTTAGAAGATAATGAGGGGACAACAAGAACAGTATCTAAGTTCATAGAATTAGATAGGTGTGCTGGTCCTTCGCATGTAACATTTGTAGTTCCCCCATTAGCCGTGAGAATATCTGATTGTGTGGTGGAGCATAGAGAGATAAGTTTAGAGGGATCATTTGTCATATGATCAGTGGATCCTGTATCAATGATCCAAGATTTATCTATACTTTGGTTATTGTTTGACGTACCAGATTTTTCAACGTGAGCAGTGATGGGAGTTGTGGACTCCTCATTTTTCGTGCTGGCTACAGAAGCTTCACTCACATTCTTCCGTGGTTTCTTCGAGAAATCCCACCATTCAGGGTATCTAATGATCTCATAACACTTTTGCTTGGAGTGGCCTTCTTCTCCACAATGTGTGCATGTAAAATTGCTTCCCTTTTTTCCTTTTGCAGGCCTGTTTCGGGCAGCAAGGTGGACCATGGCTTCTTGTTCAGCCTTTGGTTCCTCCATTGTGTGTCGCTGGTTTTGATCCTTACGAACATAAGCATAGCAGGATTCCAGATCTAATGGAGGATCTTTTCGTAAAATTTCACTCTGGGCTTGATTGAACTCAGAATCTAGTCCAGCTAAGAATATGTGAACCCTCAGGCGGGCTATGGTTTTATGAAGAGATACAACAACAGTAACATTCTCCTCTTGATTTATAATTCTAAAATCAATTTCTTGAAAAATACTTACCAGTTCGTTGTAATACGTAGGTAAGGTTCTACCATTTTGACGAGTGGTAAAAGATCTTCTGTTTAGTTCGTAAAGCTGTGTTTCTGTTGGATTAGGTGTCTAAGCCATGACTAATAATTAGTATTTAGTATTTATCTAATTAATAGTAGCATAGTCCATTTGGGTTGCCCTCATAGTTGGAGGATTGGCAGAAAGTCCGGTAGAGAGAAAGATTGATTTATTATGTGATTAATAAATCAATAGAAATTAAATAAATAGTTTATTAATATATTTAAGTGATAATATATTAATTAGAAACTATAATAATTAATTAGAAATTTTTCTGGAATTAATTGGAATTAATTTGGCAGTTAAATTGATTAATTAAAGGTGCAGGGGCTAAAACTGTAATTATTCGATAGTTGAGTAAGTGGCAGTGTGAGTAACCATGTGGTGAACGAAATTATATATATAGATATATATATTTTCGAGATATATATATATATATACTACAGATAAATGGTGTTTGAATGATTAAAATAATAGTTTATCTTAATTCGAATTCAAAAAGGCTTATCTGTAACGATTATCTGATCACCACATGGAGGCTATAAATAGGGAGGCTCTCCCTAAACCCTAGACCACGAATTTTAACTCTCTCTCCCAAGGAATTTTCGGCCAAGAGCTCAGCTAAGGGTGTGACTTCATTTGAGGCAGGACATTTGTGCTGCTTGGTTTCCAAGAAATCCTAAAAGGTTAGTTTTTCTTGATCTTTCTTTTAGTTTAATTCTTTCTGGCCTTTTAGGAATTGTTATATGTTTAATTAGAAGAAAACCTAGATCTATATAGGTTGCATGTGAACTTAGGATTTTTAGTTCATAGTTGAAGAAAACCTTTCAGTGGTATCAGAGCATTTGGTTGTTTTTCTTGTTAAATTGCTATAACTGCTTTCCTTGTAATTAGGGTTTATAGTCTCTAAACCCTAATTTTGGGCAAATCGACAATTAGGGTTAGGGTTTTGAAAAACCCTAGCCCCTCCCCTCTATTTTGGCGATTTTATGATTAGGGTTTAGAAGGTATTCTATTTTTGGTAACTTTAAATTGTTTAAAAGATAAACCTTAAAACCTTTATCCTAAAAATCAAAAATTAGGGGATAAGGATAGGTTTTAATTAATTTGATTAATTTGATAAACCTATCTACATTTGAATTAATTTAATTAATTGGTAATTAAAAGATAATTCAAGGATTTAATTTAATTTAGAATTTAATTGTTTAAATTGGCGAAAATTAAAAGGATAAATCCTAAAATATTTTAAAAGGTTTAAAATATCAAATTTAATTAATTTAATTAATTGGTTAATTAAAAGATAATTAAATCGGCTTTAAATGGTTTAATTTAATTTTAAATTTAATAGCTTAAATCGACAATAAATTAAAAGATAAACCAGAAACAATTTTTAAAGGTTTAAAAAATTACATCTTATATATATTATAACTAGGAAGTTATTTTTATATGTATGAGATTAAATGGTTAGTCAAATCATTAGTAGGCCTCATTCACGAAGCTGGTCTATAAAGTGGGTATAAGGAGACTGCCTATAAAATGGCGGTCTAATGGGTGAACACTCTCGCCCACCGCTCGCCTGATCAATGGAGGGTCGTTAGCCGAACAGGTTTGATAGGACCACCTAATAATCACTAAAAGTATAATGATTCAAAGTACTAGAACACTTAATAAAACCCAAATCTAGTTACTTTAAGAAAAAATGTGAATTGGTGCTAATCCATGAAATTGCACATTGCACTTTATGAAACATTGGTAGAGCGTGTGTGGTTTACCGGCATGCCAATAGGGGTTCATAAAGAGTTGCAATGGGTTTCCCGGGTATTATCATTATTGATGGAGCGTGTGTGGTTTACCGGCACATCAATTAGAGATGATAATTAACCCGAGAGTACCAAGCTAATTTGCATGGTTATTCACATCCAGTTTGTGATCCTCGGCATCCCAGTCACAAACAGTGGAGCACATCCGAGATTAAACATGCCATTGAAGAGTTTAATGAATCTCAACAGATCTAGGAATTTCATAAGATGAAATTGATAAGTGTTTATCTACCTTAATGACCATTATGTTGTGATTACGGCATCCCTCTTCACACCATAGTTGGGGTATTTTGGATCCTAGCCTTATTAAATAACATATTGGGTAATTATTTAAAAAGGACAAATTAAGCTAATAAATTCTATTTTCTTTATAGATGTCAAGTGTCAATTCTCCTCCTTCTCCTCCTTCACCCATTTCTGAAAGCATCAGAATGCACCTGCTTAATATGGAAAGGCTGACTGGCCTCAACTGTAAAGAATGGCTTCGCAATTGGAGACTGGGTCTCGGCATTGCTGACAAGCTACATCTCACCGAGTATCCGATCCCAGTTCCACCGGAACAAGTCATCATAAAAGGTCCTTATGATGAATCCGAAGAGATTCGTGACCTCATGCTATCAACCATTGACCCCGAGTTCCGCAAGGATTTTGAATCCTTGGGGCCATATGAGTTAATGCAACTGGTTGAGAAAAGGTTCCAGAAACCAGTTGAAGAGGAACGAACCAGGATCTTCAAAAGACTTGCAGAGTGCAAGCTGAAAGCAGGAAGTAGCGTCAATTCGCATGTTCTTCAGATTGAAGCGTACATAGGCGAATTGCATAAACTTGGTTATTCCATGAGTCAGGAAGAGAGTGTTAACATCCTACTCGTTTCGCTGACAAATGAGTACGATCTGTTCATTCAGACGTATAGAAAGGAAGACCGGAAAAAGACCCTCATGGAAATGCGTCCACTGTTGACTTTATACGAGTCACTCTTGGACAGGCATAGCTCCAATGGCTCAGCTACTTCTGGATTAAGTCCAGTGAAGAGACGTAACAAGAAACGGTCGAGATCGACTAGACATGTCTCAAACTGGGAATCCGCTAAATCGGATACAGTCACGGAAAGATTGGAAGACGCTCCAACTCTTTTGAAAGCTCAGGTATATCTAAAAACCTCAAAACTCCTGTTCCAAGATTTCTTGATACATAATGTGAGAGTCGCATTTTGGATTGTATGCAGGGAATCAAGAAGGCACGGGACTCTGTCGCATAGGAGCACATTTGGATTGGATCTCCAGCTCGTGCAGTTTTGAAGTTTAGATAGATATTAAATATTGTTATTAGTCTTTAGATACATTTTTGGCATTGTCTATTACATTGTTCAAGGATTTTATTTTTAATAAAATTGTCATATTTTCTTTTAACACCTGTTGTCTGAAATTATCATTGAAATGTTATATGAATGTGTTGAATGTATGATTAGTAATAACTTGAATGTTGATGCATCCAAAGTGTTTGGATTCAAGAATTGTGTCATTTATGATTGTTAATACAAATGTTATAAGAATCAATTCAACCACAGGTCCAGTTGGACAGGACCTTGGAATCATTTGACTTAGAGTCACTTGATGAATTGAGTTCTTAATGTGTCAAGAAATGAATCAACCAAAGGTCCAGTTGGACAGGACTTTGGAATCATCTGACTTAGAGTCAGATGATGATTAAGTTCTTCATAAAGCACATATGGCAAGAAATGAATCACCCAAAGATCCAGAGGATAGGATTTTGGAATCAGTTGACTTAGAGTCAACTGAAGATTGCAAGTCTTGAACCAAGTTAACAATGTCATTAGTCTACATAGATATGTAAAAGACATTGAGATTAAGAGCAACGGACACACCTGTTGCGGTGTGTTGCTCGAATCTTGAGATAGAACACAATTGTTTGTACTTCACAATATTCATCATTCGGTATGATGAATATGACATTGCTTATCGGTATAAGTAATTAAATTGAGACCTTGAACAGTCCAAGGACTTCAAAGGAAGTACAAGTTCCACAGAACCTGAGCGATAACATAAACTGAGAAAAAGGTTTCACAGTTCATTCTCTTCCAAGAGCATTAATGGTTATAATGTGTCTTAGGGAAGATAATGGAGCATTGGTCGAAACAGTTCGATCTTCGATGTATGAGATACATTGCCAATTAGTTTCCAATAAGATGAACACTATACCAGTCAGTCCATATAAACCATACTCCGACCACATCCTAGACTAAGTAGGTCTTGCAAACACTGCTTGAAATGTAAAGCTGGGATTATCCCACTTGTACATAGAAAGTCCAGGGTCTTGTAGTGTTCATCTGAACCTCATGACCAGCTGAACTTGATCAGCATTGTCGTTTCATTAGCTATCCCACTGTAACTAAAGAGCTCTTTTAGAAAGAACTCATGGTCTAAGGAAACAGTGGGAGTTGGGACAGTCCTAAATGAGTTTAGGATTAGCAATGAAAGAACCTTTTAGTCATCACTAGGCTTGGAGCAGAAATCAGATTTCTGCTTTACAACTGACATAATCTCCTCTTAACCAGTAGTATTGATCACCATCATAAGTAGTTGTGATCAGGGTGACATACCGATTGGTGGTAAAACACTGCAGTTGGTACGGATTTGCAATCCGACTACTTGGAAGCATTGGTGAGCCCGGCTGCTGCCAAATAAGAGGACCTTAGGGCGAGACACGGTCTGTATGAAAATTTGATTGATTTTACACCTGGTCTAAAAACCAGTGGGAGTAACTGAGTTATCAAAAGAAAGCAACTTGGACATATACATACCTTCAGAGCATCTAGTTGAGTGAGTCGATACTCAGAGTCAAGCAATTGATTTCGAGTAAAGCACTCTCAATAGCAGATGAAATCCGAGAGGATTCTGCGTGGCATAGTGTGAGTCGTTAGTGGAGCGTGTGTGGTTTACCGGCACACTAATAGGGACACACATAGAGCATGCCATTACAAAAGGTACATGGCCCCGGGTTTCGTCCCACGGGGATCTCGCAAGAAAGGATATTCAGATTCTCAAAATATGCCAAAGGATTGGATTTTGAGAAAGGACTGAAAGATTTCCATTAAAATGTCAGAAAGGTTTGGATTCTCAAAATGTACCATAAGTCCTGGATTTTGTGAATAGTCTATAACCATGTCAAAGCCAGTGGGAGTCGCCGTTATCTACTATCTCCATACGTGGGATAAATAATAGGTTCTAGGAAACGTCTCTTTTCATTACGAAGTGTAATGACTTGGTGTTAAAAGACGGATCGCTATGAAAGCCTTAATAGAAATACGGCATACTCAGGTGGTTGTAAATGTCTATGAGATAGATCCAGATTCTGCCAAGATGATCTTGATGAGATTCAAGATGCATAGACTTAGGAAAGGTTTTTCTTGTCATTGCAAAGTGTGATGACTTGGCATGAAAGAAATAAAGAAGGTGCAACATACTCATGTAATTCACAGTCATCTATTGGAAAGATGAAATCACCAGCATAGACCTAGCCATTGTAAGCATGATCTTGATAAGATTCAAGATGCACGAGAAAAGTCTCCGAAAGGAAAATAGTTTTTCGAAAATCATGACACAAAGGATTATAAATAATCCTTGGATTCCGAAAGGGTTTGGAATAGGATTAGATCGGGTTCCACAAGTTTTGGATCGATCATAAAGTCATGAACATGTCCTGATAACTTAATGCTTAGGGTATAGTAAGTTGGACTCAGGACATTGCCTGGCTGGGAATACTGGATGGACTAAAGTGAGAATTCATTAGGAAATGATTAGGGTGAAAGTGATAGTATTAATTTGAAAGATTTTCAAAGTGGTAATTATTAACATCAGGACATGATGTTAATGGACTTCATGGTTAAAGAATCTCGTTGGTATTCTGATGGAGCGCGTGTGGGTTACCGGCACATCATAACACCTCAAAATAGTCTTAGGGTGCAGTCAAGTAGACTAAAGACCCCAGAACCATAGGAAGTCACAATACACTTTACCAGAATGGAGTTAGGAGAGAAATTGACAGGATAACATATTGAGATGTTATCGGATGAGCATCCGATTGGATCATCTGCAATAAAGTGTACAAGTATAAGATACTTTGGATACATAGAAAGAGTGTAAGGTTCATAAAGACATAGATGCAAAATTAGAATTGAAAGTTTAAAAGAAATTTTTGAAACCGATAATAGTTTATGACAAGACCAGACTTGGTGATTACCTTGTAGAGACTTGGTAATAAGCAGGAGTAGCTGCCAGTCAGATCTTTATGTTTCGCTTTCGCATGTTTTACTTCCCGAATAATTTAATTATTCAGATAGGTCCACAGTCGCTCATACTTTGGGAAGTAAGTATTGAATCAAGACTGTCATGAATTGGTTTGTAGACTGTCTAAGGAGTTAGACATAGCAATAGGATTGCTACAACATTCATGAGTACTTAGAAATAGAGATTTGAGTATTGGATAAACCCACGCTCAATAGATTGCTTCATGGATTATATCACAAGCAATGTTGAGACGGTAATATCTTATGATCTTGAAGTGGAGAGATATGAGTTATAATTTACAAGGCAGTTGTTCATTGATAATACGAAAACGCATCGGTAACTCGATATTATAAAACGTGTTGTTGTGAATGATTTGACTGGTAAAAGATATAAGCATATGAGTCAAAGCTTATTCGTTCCTTGACCCTGATGGGAAACAGATATCTGTAGGCCTCTCGATGATTTTGAAGTTGACTAAAGTGCTGGCCAGCCTGGACTAAATTGATGTGTTCAATTAGAAGTTCTAAAGTCATGAGCAGAATCAGAAATCGGGGAACAGAGTATCGGACAGAGATTGATCTCAATCCATGTCTCGTGTCTGAAAATATCTTGTTGGACGAAGGATCATCTGATCACTTATCTTTGGACAGAACTGACTAGGTCAGAGTTCGGCAGCGGTTTCTAGGAAGCTACAGTTGCTAAATTAATTAGAGGGTAAATTGGTAATTTTAGTCATAGACTTATCCAAGTGGGAGACTGTTGGATTAGGTGTCTAAGCCATGACTAATAATTAGTATTTAGTATTTATCTAATTAATAGTAGCATAGTCCATTTGGGTTGCCCTCATAGTTGGAGGATTGGCAGAAAGTCCGGTAGAGAGAAAGATTGATTTATTATGTGATTAATAAATCAATAGAAATTAAATAAATAGTTTATTAATATATTTAAGTGATAATATATTAATTAGAAACTATAATAATTAATTAGAAATTTTTCTGGAATTAATTGGAATTAATTTGGCAGTTAAATTGATTAATTAAAGGTGCAGGGACTAAAACTGTAATTATTCGATAGTTGAGTAAGTGGCAGTGTGAGTAACCATGTGGTGAACGAAATTATATATATAGATATATATATTTTCGAGATATATATATATATACTACAGATAAATGGTGTTTGAATGATTAAAATAATAGTTTATCTTAATTCGAATTCAAAAAGGCTTATCTGTAACGATTATCTGATCACCACATGGAGGCTATAAATAGGGAGGCTCTCCCTAAACCCTAGACCACGAATTTTAACTCTCTCTCCCAAGGAATTTTCGGCCAAGAGCTCAGCTAAGGGTGTGACTTCATTTGAGGCAGGACATTTGTGCTGCTTGGTTTCCAAGAAATCCTAAAAGGTTAGTTTTTCTTGATCTTTCTTTTAGTTTAATTCTTTCTGGCCTTTTAGGAATTGTTATATGTTTAATTAGAAGAAAACCTAGATCTATATAGGTTGCATGTGAACTTAGGATTTTTAGTTCATAGTTGAAGAAAACCTTTCAGTTTCATCCGTGCCATCATAAAAAGTCTTGGCGACAGCCTCCCAAATCTCTTTCGCCGATTGGAGTCTGATGAAACGTTGCATCAATGGTGGGCTCATGGAGTCAATGAGCCAACTCTTGACACGGTGGTTATCAATCACCCAGGCTTCCATCTTACTTTCATCAGTTGGTTTTGGGATGGAACCCGTGAGAAAATCCAGTTTATTCCTTGCTCCAATTCGCATCTCCATAAGTTGAGACCAAAGGGGGTAGTTTTTATCATCTAGGATGATTCCGGATGGAAACGGTGCATCCTGTACATTCTGAACGATGACAGGAGTGGTTTCTTTTTCGCCAGCCATCTAAGTCGGATTCGAGAGACTGGGGTTCGTTTGTGTTCTACATTCGGTATTGCTCTGATACCATGAAGATTTTAACACAGATATGGGGAAAAAATTTTGTATATTAAAACATAGACCTTTACAGGTTATATATACAGATTGTTACAACAAACTATGGAAACTATCCTATAGTTATGGAGAAGATAAGGGAAATCAATTAGACTATTATCTCCAAAATTAGCTCTCGCCAACAAATTTATTATATTTCATTGGGATTGAAGTCTTTTGAAGTTTCAGACTATTATCTTTTATATCGCTGACTTTTAGAGGCTTTCAAATTTAGGAGTGTTGGGATCCCAAGATCGTATCACTTGTTCGTTCAATAAAAACTTGAAGATCGTTCATTTTTTTCAAGTCTTTAATATCATAAGGTTTTTTTCAAGAATTTAATATCATAAGGTATTTTTCAAGAATATAATACCGTAAGATATTTTCACGAATTTAATACTGAAGGGTATTTTTCAAGTATTATGATGCCAAAATGTATTTTGGTCAAAAGACGTTATATGCCATATGCATTTGGTTTGGAATTTACTTGTCTCGTCTAATTTGAATAGAGCCTTATTTAAGCAGTGTACCGATTTAGTATGTGATTATATTCAAGGGCGTGTTATATGCTATGGCATGAATATCAATTTGACAATAGCGGTTTGGCATCGTTGCATTTTTTATACACTTATAATACCTTAAAGTATTTTGTTGAGGTAATTGCTTTGAGTTTGAAGGTTCTTATTCATTTGCATTTGGGTGATTTGATAAATAATTGTCTTTCCATTCTATGTTGTTTGACGGAGTTTAGTCTTTGAGACTTTTGTCACTACTTATTTGTCGACTTATGTCTTATGAAGTTTGAAGGTTCTTTTGTTGAAAATCAGTTTTGTCTTAAGGGAGAGTTTGTTGAAGATGTTTAGAAGTCTTTGTTATAGCATGTTCATATTTGTTCCGAAAACAACATCTATATTTTTTCATTAAAACACCTCATATTTATTTAGGAATGTTTCCTATTAATTAAGGGTTTCAGAATTATTAAGTTTCTTTGTAAGACTATTATATAATGTCATTAGATGTCATATTTTATTTCATTATTACATCTTCTTTCTCTCCTCACTTTTTGGAGATTTATCATCCATGTAACCTTTTAACGAGAATGTCGTTTCATAGTAACTTTTCCTGTTTTGTGTTTTTACACTTCATATTGTGGTATTTTATTGTTATTCTAGTTGATTTCTTGTGTTCAATCGTCACAATTATTGTTGGTGTTCATTGTGGTTGTTTGAGGTTGATCTGTTTAATTGTGGTTGTTTGCGTTGATCTTTTTATAGCATACACGATGTGACAATAAGTTTTATGAGAACTAGAGAGAATGAAGTATGAAAAATAAAACTTCAATGGTTTAAACGTGTGTAATTGCCAAAATAGTTGTACAAATAGAACGATCATAAAAAACAGCTGAGTATTATGACTAACCAACATACCTATTAAAACTTAATTGTTATCCTGTTGCACATAAAAGTCAAGCAAGAGGTTTCGTCACACCAACATTGTTAACTCTTTTATTTTATGATTTTTGTTTAATTTCAACTAATTTCATGAATGATGGTTGAACTCCAAACTTAAACCATGTGACCAAGATTGTTAACTCTTTTATTTTATGATTTTTGTTTAATTTCAACTAATTTCATGAATGATGGTTGAACTCCAAACTTAAACCATATAATAAATTTAAGAAGATACGGGTTTCTTTGTGATGTCCTCTTTATCCCCCGTCATAATCCATGTTTCTTTTTTTACCATATTAAGTACTGAATTCATACATGTTGCTGAAAGTGTAACGATATCTGAATAGATATAGTATTGCTGATATATATGCTGTTTCTTTTTTTACTGAATGAACTGTCTGAATCTGAATAAATGACTATTTTATCTTTATAAACTTGCCGAATAAACAAATGACCAATATATAAACATGAAATTACTCATAATTCATTATATAAAATATAATTTTCATTGGGGAAATAAGAGCAATTGAGAAAAAATAAATATAAAACCATGACTTAATGTTAAGGATACATATTTCCTAACTTAACCCACTAAGACATTTTGTTAGCATCAAGTAAAAAAGAAACAACCATATATAGCTGAACCATTAAGTTTTTCATGCATTAAGTCCATTAAGTAAAAAAGAAACACCACCTTATTTTTTTTTATCTGCTTACCTTATTTTTAGCTAAAACCGTCTTTTGTTTACTTACATCAAATGCAAACATAACGTTGTCATATTTAACCTAACTTTACTAATAACAAATAATGGAACGCAATAAATAAGCGGTTAGGAAGGTGTTTGTTGCATAGTTCCATCAAATAAAGTTTACTATAACTATTTGAAAGGATAAGGTATCAAAATAGTAGACACTCTAATTGTTTGAAAGGTTAAGGTCGCAAAATAGCAACACAACTTGTTAAATATTTTTTTATATGTCATCGATAGTTTTTAATAAATAAATATATTTTAAAATCATCTCGTTGTTAATCATTACTATATACTAGAAGTGGGATTTGAGGATTCAAACCCGGGTTAATTGTAGGAAACGTTACCGTATAACAATTTTGCAACAAGCAAGTAAACACTAAAAATTGGGTGGAAAAATCTTCGTGGAAAAAACCACTAACACACTCAACTCATATATTATAAAAACATGGTTATTAACTCATGTCCTAGACAACTTGGTGAGTATTTAGATGTTGGTCATCTTTTGTCAACACTAATAGGAATTATAGTGTTATTTTATAATCAAATCATACACTGTTTTTTACTACTTACTACTACTTGGTAGTATTTTCAATTTTAATTTATCAATATTTAACTTTTACAATTTTAATGCTTAGGTTTTACGATTTGTAATGGTCAAGTTCAATAATTTTTTATTTACACTGTGATGCTTCATTTGTTTAGTTTATAACGATAGAACTATAATAAATAGTAAAGCATCAAAAACTTTAAAATTATATGGTGGCCATCAACTATCGTCATAAAACTAAACTATTAACATGTGTTAACAACTCTTCAACCTTTTGACTAAAAGTTCACAAAATGGCTTTACTTATGTAGGACATTGGTGAAATAAATTTGAGGCAATATTTAAATGAAAAATATGAATCAATAAAGTAAGATCCAGAGTACTTGTACCCATCTATAATTTGGGTCCCCATTTCTAGTAGTCATTGTACAAAGGATTTAGATATAAGTAGAGATCAATATTTTGTGCCTTTAATATTAAAAGGCTCCCATACTCTCACAAATCTGCTCAATAGATGATGATGTTAAAAGTAAACGTCAAAAAAATTACTATAGACACAAGCAATTTTTATTTAACTAACACTTAAGAAAACCATCAAAATATGATGAGATGATAAACAAATAAACAGAAGTGTTGGTATTTCTTGTATTTACATCTTAAACCAATTAAATGCAAAAATATCAATGTAGTAAAATGTTATTTGTTAAACATGTTTTACAATTAACCATATTACAATATTATACTTTCAGAAAATGTTCTAAGGAATTGCAATATGAATAAGCTACCCAATAATAATATTGTACTTCCGATAAAATTTATAAGAACATGATTCTTTGAAAAACCATCCGAGATAGAAATCCCAATTTGAATCTTCACAAATTCCCATTGGTAATTAAATGCATGATATAATCTATGAATTCAAACTTATAGGGAAACTTCACATCACATTGAACTTGAAATTTTAGCAACAATCTTAAGAATCTAAAATCAAGTCTATACACATACTATTAGCACCCTCATACATACAATACATAACATCACATCATTACATTTCGATTCATTCTACTCCAATCATTAGCCAGTGTCTACAACTTCCAGTTATCTCAAACCCCAAAAGAAAATTCACATACAGATATTGTGTAAATAATTATACAACTTGAAGGTATAACATAAGTAAGTGGTTCTCTTCCTTTGTCTCTATCTCTCGTTGTTTTTCTTCGAGTCCTATTTGGTGGGTTTAGACTGCATCCAAAAACAACCAGACATGAAATTAAAAAAAGCAGGATATGCATATAATATACCATACAAGTAAAGTACATTAATAACTTCACAAATATTGATTTGGAAAACTGTGGGAAATAGAAACTTATGTCACTCCTTTTACCAATATGGGAAATGTAACATATTTTTACACATAATGGCTATGTATTTACATTCTTGACCCATAATAGCAGTGCAATTGCATATTTTAGCAATAACAGTAATATCTAACCCATAATAGAAACAAACTTATAGTTATTTACATAAAACAGCAATTGCATTTACAATCCTCACCTATAACAACAACATACTTACATTTCCTTACCGATAATAACAATATACCATACTTCAAGTATATTACTGATATCGGTAGCAAATGTAAGTATGTTGTTATCTTGGTAACATTTATTTGAGGTTACTTTTAACAAACTATAATGAAAGTTTGTTGCTGTTATACATAAAAAATATAATTACAATGTTATTTTGAGTGTAAAAAAGAGTATATTGCTTATAAAGGTAGTAATAGTTAACAAAGTTTCTTGCAATTTGCCCATTTTAATTGGAAAATAATGTTGTGTTGACGTGTAAGTTGTGATGACTGTGGAAGTCCTATCTATCCGAAAAATGATCCTAAGATACCAAACTAAAGTCAAGACCAAAGGGAATATTTTGTACCAATGCGACTTAAACTCTCCTGCTCCTAGCATGCAGCGTATGTGAGTGTGAGCAATCCGTTACACTTTTTGTGGGTCTATGTGTCGTATTGTTATTGGTTAATATGTTTACACTACCTCTTTCTTGTATAAATATGAAGGGTTGTACTAGGGGTTTTAACAAGCGAATTACAGAGTCTGTATTCGTATTCTTCATAGATTGCTCTTTACGTTTAGTAAATTTGAGCACTTGTAACACCCGGCTAAACTATACCTTGTACATCTTACAATCAAACAAACCATTACATTTCACAATAAAAGAGATATACAAAATATGAGCACGGCTGTCAAGTTAGATCATAGATCATGTACAAGTACCAAAAATATACAAAAGATTTGTCCCATGATCAAGCCTGGTACACACACACACACACACATACACACACACACACACACACACATATATATATATATATATATATATATATATATATATATATATATATATATATATATATATATATATATATATATATATATATATAGATGAAGAGACTAAATATTGTGTGAATGTGTGAGACAATATCAGTCAATCATTTTATAAGGGTAATATTGGAATTGTTGATTATTAAATTAATTATTGTTTAATTTTAAATATCTAAAAGTTTGGTAACTAATTGATGAATCAATGCTATAATTAAGGAAAACTTTGACTATTAACCATATATACACGTCCACCCTTAATCCCCAAATCCTTCATCATCGTTTTCTTCTGGTCGACCATTACCCTACTCCCTGTACAAATGTACGTAGATGATATCATCTTCGGTTCAACTGACCCTTCGCTAACAAAAGATTTTGAAATTTTGATGAAAAGTAAATTTGAGATTTGCATGATGGGGAAGATTAATTTCTTTCTTGGATTGAAAATAAAACAAAGCAAAAAGGGAATTTTCATAAATCAAGAAAAATATATAAAGAACTTATTGGCACGCTTCGGAATGGACAACTATACTGATGCTAAAGTTTCAGTGGCATTCAGTACAAGACTTAGTCCATCTCTTGACAAAGCATCAATGGACTTGAAGAATTACAAAAGCATGATTGGGTCACTTCTGTATCTTACTGCAGGTCGTTCGGAGATCATGTACTCTATTTGCAATTTGTGCTCATTATAAAACAATACCAGATAGCCACATCTTGTTGTAGTCAAGAATATCTTCTGTTATTTACATCACACTTTAAGTGTTGGACTATGGTATCTTCCCAATTTTGGCTTCTTCATTCAAGCTTACTTGGATGCCGATCTTCGAGGATGTCCAATTGATAAGAAGAGCTCTTTAGGAATTCTTTTATGGAAAACTAATCAGTTGGCATTCCAAAAATAAAACTTGTGTATTTATTTCTACTATCGAAGCTAAATACATTGTTGTTGTTGCATGTACTTCTCAGGTTCTATAGATTCAAAGTCAGCTTTGTGACTGTGTTGTCAATATGAAAAGAATTCCTCTCATCTAGGACTCTCAAAGTGTCATTTGTATATGTTATAATCTTGTCTAGTGCTCAAAGACGAAACATATTGCACTTCGTTATCACTTCATAAAAAGTCACATTGAAGAGGAAAATATTGAAGTTCACTTTGTTCACACTCATGATCAGCTTGTGGACATCTTCACGAAAGCCTTAGATGAAAAGTCTTTTGCTCGTATGTTCATGGGCTTGGGATGATTGATGCATCTTCTGTCCCATAATACATTGAAGTTTTCCTTCGCCTTTCTTTGTTTAAATAAATGTTTATCTTACTTTTTCATGATTTTGAAAATTTTCCAGCTTACAAAGAGTTTATATTTTAAATGTTTAGTTTTGAAACTTTTAATGCTCATTGTCGAAGCTTAGCCATGCGTTTGTATAAGATGTTGCATATGTATTCCCACCCACTACAGATGACTAACATCGCTTGTGCATCTTTCTTTCAGCTTTTCAAATAAGAAGTTTTTACTGTTTAATAATGAGGCTTCGAAACACTTCAGAATACACATTTTTTTCATCTTCAAATAAACATCTTTTTATCCTCAGAAGAAGCTTTGTTGCAGTTCAGAAATTTTCAAAATACATTTTGAAGTCTCATGGCAAATTTTCCTATTTATCGTTTACTTATGAAATGTCTCCATCCTTCAGTGATTCTTTCACAGTGTCTGTTTCCAAAATGTTTACTTCGCAAATACTTGGAATTTAAACTTCATCATATCATATTTTCTCATGTTTTCTAAATCTTTTCAAAATCTTGATGACTCCAAAGACCTCATCAGGAAATTCTTAGTTATTAATTTAAACATCTTTGGTATCCCCTTACTAAGTTAAACTGAACCTAATTTACAAACCATTGATTTTAATATTCCTCGGCATGTCTCTTCGCCTTGGTGAAATGAGATATTTGGGATAGGAATTGCAACGTCGGGTAACTTAGCAGAAATTAATTATGAGGTTAAGGTTACTATTTATTATATACTTCATGACATGATGATGCCTTTACTAGTGAAGTCACTTCAATTACCCTAAATTTGCTTCATCACTTCATGAATCAGAATGCTTCTTGATTATCTCGGTTATATAATTTTAATATTTTCCTTGGTTTGTTATGAATTGAAAATTTTCAAAAAAATGCTATGTTTGATACACCAAAGTAATAATATATTTAATTGGTGAAGAGTGAGCTTATCTACCAAGGGCTTGATCTTCTTTCTCAAGTGAAAGATCGAGGAGTCATATGGCAACATAGTTGATAAATCAGTTAGAGATCTTGCATACGCTTACCCAGTTCCCCTTATCAAGTGAAAGGTCAAGATATCCTATGAAGCCATAGTTGAAGCCTTGATTAGGAATTGTGAATATCCTCAGTAGTTCTTCTCAAGTGAAAGGGTAGAGTAGTACATGATTCACTTTGAACCGAATCATGCCTAAGTACTCTATCTGACAAAACGAGGTTACGACGCATTTTTAGGCATGGTACGTATATCATGTCAATGCTCTTTCAAAAGAATTTATTCTTGCGGAATCCATCTACAAAAGAAAAAACATCAAAAATCCCCTAATGCTCTATCACCGATATGTATTAAATTTTGGTTTAGTTCATATATTTTTATTTAATTCTCTTCAAGGAAACTAGTGAAATTTGACAAAAAAAAATTACATTCTTGTTTACTCTTTCATTTTTCTAATTGAGACTTTTTTTCACGGGGTATGGTAAGTTGATTTATCTGTAAGTCATTTCATAGCAAAGTATTCTTATACATATAGAACTTCCAACATGAATCAAATGCTTCTGATATCTAATCAATCAAATCTAACCTTTTTGAAATACTCAGTTATCCAAAGTACTGTAGGATGAAGAACTTATCGAACTGTCTTATGTTATCCTTCAAATTCTCCCAAACTTTGTATACTTTTTGGCATGCATATGTGAAGCTTTTCATGAAATTTGGTGTACTCTTCAACATGCATATTTGATGCTTTTCATAAACAAATATGTTCCATATGTGATGCTTTTCATGAAATTTGGTTAACCTTTTTTTGCTATTCAGTGGGCTTTGATATTTCATTCATGGAAAGTTTACATATTTATAGGGAGATTTGAAGTGTTACAATAATATAAAAAATACAAGGTCATGCTTTTTGGAAAAGGAGCCAAAATAGTAATGTACATACTACACTGGCACAATATACACACCTACAAATAGACCCTTCAAATCTAATATAAAATAGGTAACAAGTACATAAGACAAAAGAACCATTTGTTGATCTTTTAACAGTTGTGTTGTGAATCCTCTACTGATTTGCTGATTGATCAGTACCAATCCATACTCTACGGACAGAAGGTCTGTTATCTGCAACCTCTGTTTGGTCACTTCTCTTGTGTTCGAACACTCTCTTTGCAAGAAATAAACAAAAACTAAATTCTATATTTGATTCAATTTTTGATTATGTGTTTTTGTGGTTTGTTAATAGGAATCGAAAAGTAGTCATAAGCTGGACTTCTTGGATAAAAAATCCAATACTTGCTATTCCGTTGTAATTGTTTTCGTTTTTCCCCTCTAGCTCCTTTTTAGTTTGGTGTATAACATTCAGTTGTTCAAAAAAAAACCGTCATTTGTGCACAAAAATATTTTCATTTCTATTATGTCCAATGTTACAAATATTCGGGTGATTGCCCTGTCAACAAATACCTCACAAGGTCAACAAACCTAGAAGAGAAGATGTAGCAAAAATGTGCTCATTGAAAAAAGAAAATCTAACATGGATTCTATTGATGAGCCATGGTCACCACAAGTGACATGCCATGACAATTTCTGAGATCAAACTATTTACAAATTGCTTGATATTGTTGTATTAAACCAAAATGTGAGGAGACGACTCTTAAAATAAGATTGTTTATAATTAAATAACCCAATAAGGTCTTCCTTTTTTACCTAATGGACATACTATGGACAAAACTTAATCTTTGACATATATAGAGATGTTTTAGGCTTACTTATCGTTTCTACGTGTTTGTTCAAAAGTGATTTATCGTCGGTTTCAGATAATCTTTGGTAATGTAATTTTACCTTTTGCTGATGAATTCATATCTATGAGACTATGACTCCGTATCAATGCTTTTGTTATCGGTGATTTGACGGTAACCATTTAATTTGTTAACATTTTGGGCTTTTGCACTAATTTGTTAAATTAACTCTTGCAAAATTGTCTTATTGGGCTTTTGGTAGAGCTTTTAAAATTTTTAATGCATCTTCACATTTGTTTGATAGTTAAACCACGTTTAACTATTTTAAAAAGATTTCTTGTTTCTTTCTACCTTTCTTGATATGCAAGAGAGGTAGAAAGAAAACAAGAAATCATTGTATCTGTATTCATTTTGCAAAAATATGATATATATTGCAACTTTTGGGCTTTGAAAGTATCTCCCATCTTTGTTTATCGTAAATATGGAAAAATGGAAAGAAATGGGCAATTCATAGGGTATATTAAATCAGTGAAGCATTAGGTTCATGTTTTTGTGACATTATTTGTATAAAATTACCATTGACTTATAATTATAATGTATAACTATTCTTAAACAAACAGTCTATTTGTTATTTAACATTACATATAAAATAACCATTTCATTTCAGTACAGAAAAGAAAGAAATTTTGTGTATATAAAATAATATAACTCAGAAGCTTTTCTTTTCGATTTAGGACCTGTTTGATATTCTCTTAATTGAAAATTTAAGAGGCAGTCTCTTAATTCTCAGATTAAGTGTGTTTGATAGCATCTGAATAAAAGCCTCTTAATCTATTAAGAGGCACCCATAGCTACATTCACCACATCCTACTCCATCCCCATACCACCCCACCAACCCCCACCCTACCGTACCACAACAATTCAGAGGTTCCAACCAAACAATATGTTAAACATTCAGATCTTAAAAATCCAGACCCTCTTAGAAATTCAGACATCTTAAAAATTCAGATCTTAAATATTAAGATCCTACCAAACAGGGCCTTAATGGACTTCATGACATGTCCAGAAAGCTATACATGGTTGTTTATTCTTTACTTCATCCGAACAAAATGACTTAATAAGTTAAACAAAACAAAAAATAAAAATAAAAACACCATGGCTTTATGTTATAAACATCAACCCTTTTACCTGTCTTTTTTTTCCTCTCGTCTATTCTCATGTTAAATCTGATTAATATTATTAAAAATGATAAATATTGTGGATTTTTTTAATGCAAGGTAAAATGATCATTTAGAAATTCAGTCCATAAAAAGGAAAAGAAAAACAGACTTTATACATATAACACTTTATCTAGATAAATATCATTACACATTCATACCTATATAGGACTTAATGAAAAAAAAGCCTAGAGACATAATTTATGCATTCAGCACTTTAGCCATACAGCACTTAATGGGGAAAAAATGAAACATGCACCAAGTGTTGATCTAAATTAAAAACAGCATTTACTACAAGGCTAGAATTCCAAGTTTTGATCTAAATTAAAAGATAACAATACCTCTTGAACCGATTCACAACATTTACTCATAGCTTCCCATAACTAAAACAAGAAAAATAAAGATTGTTAAATCCACGTTTAATATCACACTAAATGCAAGAAACATCAATTTACTTTCATTTATTTATGTATTACAACATCTAGCCTTCATTTTTTCTATTAGGACATTGTAATTCGAAAATTCTATACAATTATAGAATTGTACCATTAATTTTTTTTTCATTACTAGTACATAATACTTTGAACAATTACCAATTGCAACATTAAATATTGCTTTGCATTTGGATGGCAACCTATAGAGCTAAACTACAACTTTCATCCTTTTGATACGTCAAAAGTTACGGATTTAATCCTAATGATTGATTTGTTGCACAAATGGTCCCTTAAGGACCATATAACTTAATCTATCATCGTTAAGTTAAACGATTCAAAGACCAAATACATCAACTTCGAAAAATTTCCAATTGCAACTGTAAAATTTGCTTTGGGTTCGGATGACATTACTATAAGACTAAATTACAATTTTCGTCCATGTGCTATATCAAAAGTTATGGATTTAGTCTAGATGTTTGCTTTTGTTGCAAAAATGGTCCCTAAAACATTAGTTTGGTTGCATGTTTGGACCCTGGACCGACAGATGGACTTAACGGATGTACCGTTAAGTGAATCTGTCCAGGGACCAAACATGCAACCAAACTAACACTTTAGGGACCATTCATGCAACAAAAGCAAACATCTGGACTAAATCCATAACTTTTGATATAGCACATGGACAAAAAGTTATGGATTTAGTCTAGATGTTTGCTTTTGTTGCAAAAATGGTCCCTAAAGCGTTAGTTTGGTTGCATGTTTGGACCCTGGACCGACAGATGGACTTAACGGATGTACCGTTAAGTGAATCGGTCCAGGGACCAAACATGCAACCAAACTAACGCTTTAGGGACCATTCATGCAACAAAAGCAAACATTTGGACTAAATCCATAACTTTTGATATAGCACATGGACGAAAAGTTATGGATTTAGTCCAGATGTTTGCTTTTGTTGCACAAATGGTCCCTAAAGCGTTAATTTGGTTGCATGTTTGGACCCTGGACCGACAGATGGACTTAACGGATGTACCATTAAGTGAATCGGTCCAAGGACCAAATATGCGACCAAACTAACACTTTAGGGACCATTTGTGCAACAAAAGCAAACATCTGGACTAAATCCATAACTTTTGACATAACATATGAACGAAAGTTGTGATTTACTCTTCACTATAATCAGCTAGATTTCCAAAATACAATGTTGTAATAGAATAATAAAAACTAAGTAGGCTGTTATAAACTTATAATAAACAAATTAACAAAAACACATTGCTATTTCTCATTTAACCCTAAAATATAAAACTTCACGGACCATTTGCGCAACAAAAGCAAACATCTGGACTAAATCCATAACTTTGAAAGTTGTGACTTACTCTTACTATAATTAGACAGACTGTCCAAACTACAACATTGTAATAAAAAATTAAAAAAGAAAGTACATTGCCATTTCTTGCATTTAACATTAATACAAACTTCAAGAATCAAAGTTGTTAGACATTAGAATGATACCTATTTTTTCGCAAAAAAAAAAAAAAAAAGACGGGTGGTGTTACATGCCCCATATACCGCGAGCAATTGCGACTTTGCTGTTGGGCTTTGATGTTAATTCAAATAATATTCTTGCAAATGTATCCGAATATTTTCCATCAAAAAATAATATTTCTGCAAACGCGTTTTCATAGGCTAAAAGCAAGGGGCGGTTTTGTGGTTCTGAAACTAGACTTTCTAGGATCATTGCGGCTTTTCTACACACTTCTGGAACTGGATGTGGTGCTCTTATGACTTTTAGTAATCGGTCAACCGCCCTGTGTAGTTTTTTTAAAAGTTTATAGAATTAAATCAATTATAGTATTCTACAATTTCTTTATATACTACAGCTTTGTATTTTGAAATATCTACCTATTTATAGTAGTGTCATCGAAATTTAAAGTTAGGTTGAGTTTTAAAAAACATTAGGTCGTTATAAGAAAAAGGGATAATGTCATAAAAGCGTGTCATTTGTCAAAAATATTCATTTTTACCCTTTTATGCATTTTTGGTTCACTAAAACCATTAAATTTAGCAGAAATGTTGGATTTTACCCTTTTATGAATTTTTGGTTCATGAAAACCCTTAAATTTAGCAGAAATGTTAGATTTTACCCTTTTATGAATTTTTGGTTCATTAAAACCCTTAAATTTAGCAGAAATGTTAGATTTTACCCTTTTATGACTTTTTGGTTCATTAAAACCCTTAAATTTGGCAGAAATGTTCGATTTTACCCTTTTATGAATTTTTGGTTCATAAAAGCACTTAAGTTTATTTTTGGTTCATTAAAACCCTTAAGTTTAGCAGAAATGTTCAGTTTTACCCTCGTGACCTGCTAACATTTCTGTCAAACTTAAGTGTTTTAACTAACCAAAAATGCATAAAAGGGTAAAATCGAAGATTTCTGCTAAACTTAAGGGTTTTAATGAACCAAAATTGCATAAATGGGTAAAACCAAACATTTCTGCTAAACTTAAGGGTTTTAATGAACCAAGAATGCATAAAAGGGTAAAATCGAACATTTCTAACAAACTTAAGGGCTTTTATGACATTACCCCTAAGAAAAAGGACATTCACTAGAAGTTTTTATTTGTGTATCATAGGATTCTAATTTTATTTCTTTCTATTACAGCATTGTACTCTCTAATTTTTTATTGTTAAGAAATTGTAGTTTGAAAAAACCACCCAATTGTACTTTGTTTTGTATAATGTATTTGAATGATATTGCTATAATTGAGTAGATTTATTAAAGTACAATGCTTAATAAGGATGAAATGAAAGTAGGATGCTATAATAGAGAGAAAAATGAAAGTATGTTGCTATTTATAGCATCTTACCATCGTTCACTGGCAAGTTTGAGTCGGCAGTCCATATTGACTTCTGCGAGGTTATAAAGTGCCCCCACTGCAGCAGCTTGTGCATCAACTGCTTGTAAGCTTAAAAGGTCAACCAATCGCTTGTAGAGTAGATCTGTAAATTCCACAAAAATCATATAAATTTATTGAGTAAATTACAGTTTTAGTCCCTGTGGTCTACAGAAAATTACAGTTTTGGTCCTAGTTTTGAAAATCTTGCACCGGTAGTCCCTTTGGTTTCCAAATCTTTCACTTTTGGTCATTGTGGTTTCCAAATCTTTCACTTTTGCCCCCTCCTTCTGTTACCATTTGTGTAAACTATAGGGACCAAAAGTAAATTCTATTTTTGATTCTATTGTTGATTATGCGTTTGTGGTTTGTTAATAGGAATTGAAAAGTAGTCATAAAATAGACTTCTTGGATGCAAAATCCAGTACTTGCTATTCCATTGTAATTGTTTTCGTTTTTTCCCCTCTAGCACCTTGTTAGTTTGGTGTATAATATTCAGTTGTTCAAAAACCCCTTCATTTGTGCATAAAAGTATTTTCGTTGCTGTGATGTCAAACGTTACAAGCATTCTGGTGATTGGCATGTTACAAAATAATTCACAAGGCCAGCAAACCTAGAAGAGAAGATGTAGCAAAAATGTGCTCATTGAAAAAAAAAAGGTCTAAAATGGATTCTATTGATGAGCCATGGTCACCACAAAGTCATATGTCATGACAATTTCTGAGATCAAACTGTTTACAAATGGCTTAATATTGTTGTCTTATAACCAAATGTGAGGAGATGACTCCTAAAATAAAATTGTTTATAATTAAATAACCCAATAAGGTTTTCCTTTTTTACCTAATGGACATACTAAGGACAAGACTTAATCTTGACATGTATAGAGATGTTTTAGGCTTACTTATCGTTTCTACGTGTTTGTTCAAAAGTGATTTATCATTGGTCCAGATAATCTTTGCTAGTGTAATTTCACCTTTTGCTGATGAGATTCATATCTATGACCCCGTATTTATGCTTTTGCTATTGATGATTTGACGGTAACCAGTTAATTTGTTAACGTTTTGGGCTTTTGCACTAATTTGTTAAATTAATTCTTGCCAATTTGTCTTATTGGGCTTTTGGTAGAGATTTTAAAATTTGTAATGCATCTTCACTTTTGTTTGATAGTTAAACATGTTTTAACTATTTTAGAAAAAAAAAAAATCTCTCTCTCTCTCTCTCTCCAATCATGTTCAGTACTTGTAACTTTATATATGACGGTGTTAACACCTAACAGACCCCTTGTCTATGTATTCATTTTTTAAAAATATTTTATATTGCAAAAATATTTTTATATTGCAACTTTTGGGCTTTGAAAGTATCTCCATCTTTGTTTTTCGTAATATGGAACCGAAACTAAGAAATGGGGAACTCATCAGATATATTAAAATCAATGAAGCATTAGGTTTTCATGTTTTTGTGACATTATTTGTATAAAATTACCATTAAGTTATAACTATAATGCATAACTATTCTTAAACAAACAGTCTATTTGTTATTTGACATCAAATATAAAATGATTATTTAATCCCATGCCTCTCTTATGAGAGGTTGTGGGTTCGAAACCCACTTGGTGCAAGTTTGGCCAAAGATATTACGGCTAGCTTGTAGCTTCAATGCTAGACCATGAAGCGTGTACCCGGGGCTGGTTTACCAATCGTTGCTTGCAGGGCGTCTTTCCGGGGTGGACGTGGCTTGCCGTGGGTTTGCCGATTGCGCGTGCGGGTCTAGTCTCTGTGCAGCTCTACTTGGAGAAAATGGATGTCTCAACGGTTCAACCGAGTGTCCCACATGTACCTAACTAGGCTGTAGTATATTTCGTACCCGTGTAATTGGATTCATCCCTACTTGCAAAAAAAAAAAAAAAAAAAAAAAAAAAAAAAAAAAAAAAAAGTTCATTTCAATACAGGAAAAAAAACTGTGTAAATAAAATAATATAACTCAGAAGCTTTTCTTTTCTTTTCGATTTAATGGACTTCATGACTTATCCAGACACCTATACATGGTTGTTATCCAGACACCTATACATGGTTGTTTATTCTTTACTTCATCCGAACAAAATGACTTGATAAGTTAAACCATGGTTGTAAAAATCGTTTGGCGGTCGAGTGGGGTTAAGGGATTGATCGGATTAGTCGGAGATTAATCGGAGACCCTAAATTATAAATGAATTCATTTAAAAATATATAAATATAACAAAATAGCAAAGTTTGATTCATTTTATTCCGAAATTCACATCAAATATTATACATTTGTTTATTTTTATTCTTAAATATTGATTTTTTTTCAGTTTTCTTGAGTTTTAGATAGTGTTTGTGTCGTCATTTAAAAATAAAATAAATAAATAAATAATAAAAAGTAAAAAAAATGAAAAAGTGACCGCCAAGGCCGATTTTTGCAGCAAACCGTCAAGCTGACCGATTAGGCCTAATCGTAATCGGTTGAATACCGCCAAGCGATTAATCGCCGATTAATCGTCCATCAAGGCCGATTTCTGCAACACTGAGTTAAACAAAACAAAAAATAAAAATAAAAACACCATGGCTTTATGTTTTAGAACATCAACCCTTTTACCTGTCTTTATTCCTCTCATCTCTTCCCATGTTAAAACTGATTAATATTATTAAAAATGATAAATATTGTGGATTTTCTTAGTGCAAGGTAAAATGATCATTTGGTAATTCAGTCCAAAAAAAGGAAAAGAAAAACGGACTTTATACATACAACACTTTATCTAGACAAACATTTTTAGACATTCATACCTACATAGGACTGAATGAAAAAAAAAAAAGCCTACAGACATCATTTATGCATTCAGCACTTTAGCCATACAGCACTTAACGGGGAAAAAAAATGAAACATGCACCAAGTGTTGATCTAAATTAAAAACAGCATTTACTACAGGGCTAAATTCCAAGTTTTGATCTAAATTAAAAGTTAAAACAATACCTCTAGAACCGATTCACAACATTTACTCATAGCTTCCCATAACTAAAACAAGAAAAATAAAGATGTCAAATCCATGTTTAATATAACGCTAAACGCAAGAAACATCAATTTACTTTCATTTATTTATGTATTGCAGCATCTAACTTTCATTTTTCTATTACAACTTTGTAATTCGAAAAGTCTACCCAATCATAGAATTGCACCGTTAATTTTTTTTCATTACTGGTACAAAATACTTTAGAATTTTACCAAGTGCAACAGTCAAATTTGCTTTGTATTTGGATGACAAACTATAGAGCTAAACTACAACTTTCATCCTTGTAATACGTCAAAAGTTACAGATTTAGTCCAAACGATTGATTTGTTGCACAGATGGGTCCCTCAAGGACCGTTTAATTTAACAAATCCACCGTTAAGTTAAACGATTCAAAGACCAAATACAACATCAACTTTGAAAATTTTCCAGTTGCAACTGTACGATTTGCTTCATATTTTGATGACATTACTATAAGACTAAATTACAACTTTCGTCCATGTCCTATATCAAAAGTTATGGATTTAGTCCACACGTTTTTCTTTGTTGCACAAACGGTCCCTAAAGCGTTAGTTCTCGTCAAGTTAAACGGTCCATGGACCAAATATGCAACCAAACTAACGCTTTAGGGACCATTTGCGCAACAAAAGCAAACATCTTGACTAAATCCATAACTTTTGACATAACACATGAACGAAAGTTGTGATTCACTCTTCACTATAATCAGCTAGATTTCCAAAGTACAATGTTGTAAAAGAATAATAAAAATAAAGTAGGATGTTATAAACTTATACTAAACAAATTAACAAAAACACATTGCTATTTCTCATTTAACCCTAAAATATAAAACTTCACGGACCATTTGCGCAACAAAAGCAAACATCTGGACTAAATCCATAACTTTGAAAGCTGTGACTTACTCTTACTATAATTAGATAGACTGTCCAAAGTACAACATTGTAATAAAACGATGTTGTAACAAACAAATCAAAGAAAGTACGTTGCTATTTCTTGCATTTTAACATTAATACAAACTTCAAGGATCAAAGTTGTTAGAAATTAGAATGATACCTATTTTTTCGCAAAAAAAAAGGACGGGTGGTGTTACATGCCCCATATACCGCGAGCAGTTGCGACTTTGCTGTTGGGCTTTGATGTTAATTCAAATAATATTCTTGCAAATGTGTCCGAATATTTTCCATCAGAAAATAATATTTCTGCAAACGCGTTTTCATAGGCTAAAAGCAAGGGGCGGTTTTGTGGTTCTGAAACTAGACTTTCTAGAATCATTGCGGCTTTTCTACACACTTCTGGAACTGGATGTGGTGCTCTTATGACTTTTAGTAATCGGTCAACAGCCCTGTGTAGTTTTTTTTAAAGTTTATAGAATTAAATCATTTATAGCATTCTATAATTTCTTTATATACTACAGCTTTGTATTTTCAAATATCTACCTAATTATAGAAGTGTGATGTCATCAAAATATAAAGTTAAATTGAGTTTTAAAAAAAAACATAATGTCCTTATAAGAAAAAGGGATAATGTCATAAAAGCCCTTCAATTCGTCAGAAATATTCAGTTTTACCCTTTTATGCATTTTTGGTTCATTAAAACCCGTAAATTTAGCAGAAATGTTCGATTTTACCCTTTTATGAATTTTTGGTTCATTAAAACCCTTAAATTTAGCAGAAATGTTCAATTTTACCTTTTTATGAATTTTTGGTTCATAAAAGCGCTTAAGTTTATTTTTGGTTCATTAAAACCCTTAAATTTAGCAGAAATGTTAGATTTTACCCTTTTATGAATTTTTGGTTCATTAAAACCCTTAAATTTAGCAGAAATGTTAGATTTTACCCTTTTATGAATTTTTGGATCATTAAAACCCTTAAATTTAGCAGAAATGTTCGATTTAACCCTTTTATGAATTTTTGGTTCATAAAACCGCTTAATTTTATTTTTGGTTCATTAAAACCCTTAAGTTTAGCAGAAATGTTCAGTTTTACCCTTGTGACCTGATAACATTTCTGTCAAATTTAAGTGTTTTAATGAACCAAAAATGCATAAAAGGGTAAAACCGAACATTTCTGACAGGGATATATTCATAAAAGTCCTTATATTTTGGCCATATATTTGATTAAGCCCTAATTCTTTTTTTATATTCAATTAAGCCCAACATTTTGTAAAATGTTTACAATTTTGGATAGTAGCTGGTTATGCCGTTTTTATATTTTTACAATTGATTATGTATAGGGTCAAATATAAGGGTAAAAATGTAATGACTTAATTGAATAAAAACAGAAAATTCAACTCTAAATTGTTAAAAGGGTCAAATGTAAGGACTTTAATGAATAATTCATTTCTATATATAACTAAAATTGTAAACATTTAGCAAAATGTTAGGCTTAAAGCTTAATTGAATATAAAAAAAAACAATTAGGGCTTAATCGAATATAGGGTCAAAATGTAAGGACTTTCCCGAATATATTCCTTTCTGGCAAACTTAAGGGCTTTTATGACATTATCCCTAAGAAAAAGGACACTCAATGTAAGTTTTTATTTTTGTATCATAGGATTCTACTTTATTTTCTTTCTATTACAGCATTGTACTCTCTAACTTTTTATTGTTAAGAAATTGTACTTTGAAAAAACCAGCCAATTATAATGTATTTGGATGATATTGCTATAATTGGATAGATTTAATAAAGTAGAATGCTTAATAGGGATGAAATGAAAGTAGGATGCTATAATAGAGAGAAAAATGAAAGTACGTTGCTATTTATAGAAACTTACCATCGTTCACTGGCAAGCTTGAGTCGGCAGTCCATATTGACTTCTGCGAGGTTATAAAGTGCCCCCACTGCAGCAGCTTGTGCATCAACTGCTTGTAAGCTTAAAAGGTCAACCAATCGCTTGTAGATCTGTAAATTCCACAAAAATCATATAAATTTATTGAGTAAATTACAGTTTCAGTCCCTGTGGTTTACAGAAAATTACAGTTTTGGTCCTAGTTTTGAAAATCTTACACGGTAGTCCCTTTGGTTTCCAAATCTTTCACTTTTGCCCCCTCCTTCTGTTACCATTTGTGTAAACTATAGGGACCAAAAGTGAAAGATTTGGAAACCACAAGGACCAAAAGTTAAAGATTTGGAAACCATAGGGACTACCGGTGCAAGATTTTCAAAACTAGGACCAAAACTGTAATTTGGTGTAAAGTGTAAACCACAGGGACAAAAACTGTAATTTACCCAAATTTATTTAAATATTAATGATTCAGTGTTGGTGTTATTTTTGCTTAATAAATTAGGGTTTGTAATTTCAATTAATTTTTATCTATATTTATATTCATTTTTTTGCTAGTGTTATTTTTGTCCTTGCTTGGAAAATTATAAATTAAAAGAAATAAGGCTACATGAAAGAGATGGCAACATATTTTCATTTTAATTTTAAAATTTTTAAATATAGTTTTTTTTCTTAATAGGACATGGTACTTGGAAAAATCTTCCCAATCATAGCATTTTAATTTTAATTTTTTTCTTATTAGGACACTTTACTTTGAAAAATCTACCTAATTGTAGCGTCTTTAATTTTTATTTTTTTTTCTTACTAGGACACTGTACATGAAAAATCTTCCCAACTATAGCTTTTTTACTTTCAATTTTTTCTAATTAGGACATTCTACTTTGAAAAAACTAACTATACTTTGAAAAATCTAACCAATTCCACCATTTTACTTTTGATTTTTTTCTTATTAGGACACTGTACTTTGAAAAATCTACCCAATTATAGCATTTTAATTCTAATTTTTTTCTTATTAGGACATATACTTTGAGAAATCTTCCCAACTACAGCATTTTACTTTCAATTTTTTCAAATTCTGACATTGTACTCTAAAAAATGGGAAATCTCCATTAAAGTCCCAATATTTTGGCTCAGTTTATGAAAAAGTCTCAAATTAATTTTTATTAACAAAAAAGTCTCAAATTATTTTTTATTAACAAAAAAGGACAGAAACTACATGTTTTATCTTCAATAAAGTCCTAATATTTTTGCACAGTTTACTGAAAAGTCCCAAAATTAGTCGGTTTTTTGTCCTTTTTTGTTAATAAAAATTAATTTAGGAATTTTTTGTTAATAAAAATTAATTTGGAACTTTTTCATAAACTTAGCCAAAATATTGGGACTTTAATGGAGATTTTCCCTAACAAATCCACCCGATCATAGCATTTTATTTTTAATCTTTTTTCCTTATCACAACATTGAAAAAAATTCTCCCCAATTATAACAGTAAAAAAAATTGTTTTATAGTTTGATGACATCCATAACTACAATATATTTTTCATTTTCCAAAATACAATGTTGAGATACCAATTAATGAAAGTAAATGTCACATTAAAAAAATAGCAAATTACAGTTTTGGTCCCTGTGGTTTACACCAAATTACAGTTTTGGTCCTAGTTCTGAAAATCTTGCACCGGTGGTCCCTGTGAATTCTGAATCTTTCACTTTTGGTCCATGTGGTTTCCAAATCTTTCATTTTTGGTCACTTCCACTGTTATCGTTTGTGTAACCCTCAGGGACCAAAAGTGAAAATTTGGAAACCATAGAGACTAAAAGTGAAATATTTGGAACCACAGGTGGTACTACCGGTGCAAGATTTTCAAAACTAGGACCAAAACTGTAATTTGGTGTAAACCACAGGGACCAAAACTGTAATTTACTCTAAAAAAATTTAACAAAAGTAGATTGCTATTTGTTATACATAACAAAAAGAAATAAATATAAATTATAAACCTGTGGAGCAGAAGGAAGAAGAAAAGGTTCATTGTCAGGATTTATTATCACTCTTCCAAGTAACTCTGCAGCAGCACAATGCCAAGCTTTTACAGAAGATCCCAATATTCCCATAATTGCTTGAACCGCTCGTTTTTCTCTTTTTTTTTATTAAAAAAAAACAATAAAACTTATAATCATGATTAATAAATGTTTGAAATTAATATAAATGTAAATTCTTACGTTATTTTGATGTAGGAAGGCTTTGATGAGCTAAAGATTCTTAGGTCAAGTAATGGAGCCAAATTCACAATTGTCTCGAGACAATTTGTTACAAGTTCTTCGTCCTCTGTAAATAATGAATAATGGTAAAAATAATAATTTGATAAATAAGAATCTTTTTTAGCACAAATTGAATTATAAGAATTAAGAAAGCAAGAATTCACATAGACAAGCACAATGTACTTTCACGATTATATTGATTTAGTCAGTCAACTATTGTTTGGTGATTTAAAAATTATTAAATTTTTTTTTTTAAAAACCGTTTTTCTCGGTTTTGAATTAGGGAAAAATAGAGAAAAGTACAACGTACTTTCACCATTTTTTTTAGAGTAAATTACAGTTTTGGTCCTAGTTTTGAAAGTCTTGCACTGGTGGCCTCTATGGTTTCCAAAATTTTCACTTTTGGTCCCTATTGTTTTCAAATCTTTCACTTTTGGTCCCGATGGTTTACACAAACGGTAGCAGAGGGAGGGACCAAAAGTGAAAAATTTGGAAACCACAGGGACCAAAAATGAAAGATTTGGAAACCATAGAGGCCATCAGCGCAAGATTTTCAAACTAGGACCGAAACTGTAATTTGGTGTAAACCACAGGAACCAAACCGTAATTTACTCTTTTTTTTTATTAAGTCATTGCATTTTCACCGTTTTTTTTCAATTTAGTCATTGAACTATTAATTTATTATGATTTGAATAAGAGTAAAATGCAGAAATGGTCCCTAAGATTTGTCAAAATTCGCACTTTTAGTCCAGCTTTAGGGTTTTTCCAGACGGGTTCGTTTCATTGCACTTTTGTCCAGATGTCGTTATGGCAATTCAGCTGTTATTTTTTTAAATAAGACCATTTTGCCCATGGACCAAACTAATAAAAACTAGAAAACACAGGGACCAGAACTGTAACTTACACAGTATACACTAGAAATCACCTGTACACCCTAAAACTGGACTAAAATGCGAATTTTGACAGAGCTTAGGGACCATTTCTGCAATTTAATCCAATAATAATAATAATAGTACAGTAGCTGAACAACAAAATAAAAAATAAAATGTTTAATCACTTTAGTAATTAATAACTTCATCACTTGTTCAAGCATAATTACAACTGTTTTAAAGAATATTATAATATAATTTGATACAAATTGATACAATCCATTAGAATCAGATTCCGTTATGAAATACAGATCATATATGATTTGTAAGTTTTTCACGAAAACCATTTCATTAATTTTCAACTTTTTTAACCATTCAATATTAGAATAAATGATAGAAAAAAGCCAATTATAATCTGAACCTTTCTACGGAAAAGCCCTTAAAAGTATAATCTGTAAGGGATTTTTCGTCATTCTTTCTAGTATTAAATACATAAAAAAATTTAAATGGCTTTCCTGAAAAATATGCAAATTTTCAAATGCCGATAATGAAAACTTTTTTCATAATGGCTTTTCTGTAAAAACATCCAAAATGTGAGGGCTTTCTCAAACAATTGCCCTATGATTTACATTTACCGACTTATTTTGAGATAGGCAGGGGTATTTTGGTCAAGAACTCACAAAGCATGGTGACACAGATTATTACCATTTTTGTGATCTCACCTGTAATATGATCCTCCATGCACTGAAAAATTGTTTCCAAACAATGGCGATGTTGGCCCATAATGACCTCATTTTCAGGCATAAAAGAGAAATTTCTAAGAATATTTGATGCAGCAACAGCACATTGTTGTTTTTCTGCCCGCCCTTCATCGTCCAAATTAAATAAACCATCTTCAGCAAGCCACCATTCAGAAGGCTGACATTTTGTTGACTTTTTCTGTACAGACGCCTCTGAAACAGACCCTATGCTGCCATTAAAAAACCAAATCTCATGGTTTAACAAAAATCAAGAATCTTGGAATGTATAAAAAGAAACCCTTACAGAACTTAATAGCAAAAAAAGGAAACAAAACCTTACTTTGAATGGGGCACATCATTTGAGCCTAATGCTTTGAACTCATTACCAAATCCAGTAACAATGGAGTTAACACCAAGGGACCTTGTTCTTGGTGTCTTTATGAGCTCTTTTGGGAGAGTTATATCACGCCAGTCATCTATCTGTTTTTATTTGGTATATAAAATTTATGAGAAATCGTGAGTTTTATAAGATTGAATAGTGAAGATGAAAATATAAGTTTATAAAAGAGTGGTTACATACAACTTGGAGAAGAGCATCGAGTAATCCAGGGATTTTTGCTAGTGGAGTTGCATCTTTTCGTACTTCATCTTTCTCTTTGAACGAAAGTAAAGTTAGGGTATTTAATGCCCATGTCAGTTCGCTTTTTAATCCACTTTGAAGAGCAAGAACAATCCTTTTATTATTTTGATCTGCACAAGAGCATTGAGTAATCGAAGGATATTAACCCTTTCTTTGAAACAATAAACAATTGCATGAAACCTAAAGACAATGTCAACAAATTATTGCGGACTGAAGGTAAATTAGTAGTAAAACCTATGTCAAATTTCGTATTCGGGAAGTACTAACTAAAACAAAACTGATGTTTCGCAAAGGAGAGAGGAATATAACAGAATTAGGGTTTTGAAAGGACAGACCAGCGAAAGTGGAGTGAACTTGGAGCGATGGGCCGAGGAGAGACGATGGCGCTGCCGCGTCGGCGGCCGCAGCTGCCGCTAAGTTGCTATTAGTGCTTCCGAAAGGGCGACCTCTCTTCGCCGCCGGTGTGCCTGAGCCACCCGAACCTCCGCCTTGCTTACCTAGCTCTCGCTTCTGCATCTCTCTTGCACATGAAACACGCGTGCAACTGGCCGGACTTATTTAGATTGCCACCTTATTTTCTTTTTATAAAATCAGCCACCTAAGTTTCAAATTATTTGGAATGTGCCCGTTTTTAATAATAAACTTTTCGTTTCGTGCATCACCAACTAGCTTGTTTAAAACTTGACGGAAGAAGATCTAGACCGGGTCCTTTTTTGGAATCGGAACCAAACCATTTTTCTCAAGTTTAATGACACAATGACACACTGACCCAAACAACTTTTATATTCTATTTTAAATGGTTCATGAATTATTTTTCTTGTCTTGAGTAACGACACACTGACCCAAACAACTTTTATATTCTATTTTAAATGGTTCATGAATTATTTTTCTTGTCTTGAGTAACGGGTCAAAAACCAATTACTCTACAAAGAAGTGGGACAATCTGACTTCAATAGTTGCTTCAGTAGGCCTGGACAAAGCATGGAAAAACAAATTTAAATCAGACATCCTTTCATTAAATAAACATTTTGATTTACTACTCTCTAGTTTTGGCAGAGAGAAAGGTGTTCATGTTGTGCACGGTCGGAAAGTTTTTGCGAGCTGTGGAAATAACGGCCATATAATTGATGAGTGTACTAGAAGTCATGAAGTGATTAGTCAAGTTCATGGGTACGACCAATTCCACAACAATCCACGACCTTTTCGATCTGGTAACCAGGGAATTACAATAATCATAGCAACTACAACAACAACCGTCACGGGAATTACTCGAATCAAAATCAACATCGACAATTTCAGCAGCCTAATTACAACTGGGAAACGAGACCATCAAAGAAGAATGAAGGCGACAACAATATAGACAAGATGATGGAAATTATTATGCAAACAAAGCAGAAAAACATACACAAACACAAAGTCCATTGCTGCACTTGAAAGGCAGATTGCGCAATTGGCATAACAGATCAGGAAGAAAGGAGAATAAAAGTTTCCAAGTACGACGGAGGTAAATCTAACACACACGCAAAGACCAGGGAAAGAGTAAGTGAGCGCGATTGGAGTGTTGGGTAGTGGCAAAATAGTGGGTAACCCAGTAAGTGCACCCTCCAATGTGCATGTTGAAGAAGATGAAAGTGGAGTGGAATTGGTTTTTGATGAGAAAATTGAGTCAGAAAAACAATTAAATTGTGAAAATGTAAACATTAGTCAAAGTGATAATAACCATAAGGTTGGGGAGCGTGTGTGGAGGTTAATATCTCATTGCACCCCTCGCCCCTAGAAAACTAAAAACTCCTTTTGGTAAGCCGGTACCTAAAACAGGAATATAGGAGTTACTCAGTCAAGTAAAGGTAAATGTGTCGTAAGTCAAGCTGCTTAAGGAGGTCCCTTCATATACAAATTTTTTAAAAGATTTATGTATTCAAAAAAAAAAAAAATTACAAGCACACCTCCCAAAGAAGATCAAACTAACAAAACGAGTGAGCTCAATTTTGATCAATGATCTCCCACCTAAGCTTAAAGACCCAAGAACACCATTGATTGATGTTGCCTTAGGTGACATAAATATCAAAAAAGCACTTGTGGACCTTGGAGAGAGTGTCAATCTTCTCCCAGGACACATGTGTGACCAATATGACTTGGGAAAGTTAGAATATACAAATGTCATTCTACAACATGCTGATAAGTCTACCGAGGTCCCAAGAGGAATATTGACAAACGTGATTGTTAAGATCGAGGACTTTTATTACCCAATTGGTTTTCTTGTGCTCGATTTTGAAAACACACCTAAAGAAGCTTAGCCAACTCTCATTTTAGGCAGACCATTCTTGGCAACCATGAATGCCCAGATTAATTACTGAACGGGTGCCATGGATGTAGCTTTCGGTAATAAGAGGTTGAGACTAAACATTTTTAATAGTTGTGCTGATATGTCCTTAGACCCTGAATGTTTGATGAAGACGCAATACCTCATTCATCAAGAACAATGCTTCCGAAGGATTTCTCCGATGATGACAGGGACATACAACATGAGGGGTGGAGTCAGAAGGAGTAAGTTTGCTACGAGCCGAAGAGACCACATGATTGGAGCTCCAATTTTGGACATAAGTTGACACAACTTGCTGCGACTTTTGATAAAAGATATAAGGAGGTTGAGGAGCTAGGGAAGGAAAGAGAAGACAGTATCAAGAATACATTACGACAACAACAGACGTTAACTGAGATAGGTTACCACATAAAAGGATTGTGATGAGGAACAGAACTACATTCGGACCGAAGAATCGTGTTCAAAGAAGCCAATCATCAATATCTTATGTGGATTACATATTCACTGTGACAGTAGTAGCTTGGTCTATGGTCACAGGAGTGAATGCATCAGCAAACATAAGGAGATGAGACAGTAGTTTCTTCAAACCAAAGCTCAGATTGGACAGGAGAAGTTTTATCAAGGGAAAAGAGTTTGTACTCTAACCGAAGTGTAGTCAGACAGAAGTGCAGAAATATAGTCAGACAGTTACAAAATCTTATCCGGGGGCATGTCACTCAACCGCAGTCCACAGAGGGTTATCCATCCAGAGGAGTCTTCGGTTGTACCCTGTCTTGGTGTTGTCACATCGGCTGTCAGATTTATCTTGAGAATACACGAACGAACATTATTCAGCATGGGGAACATGGAAAAGTCACTTCACAGGCTGTAAAGTTGACTAGGTGTTCCAGATCTATGTTTGAATATTTCTATCCAAAGATCTTTTACGTATTTGGTGTTCCTAGTTTTTTCTATTTATATATCTCACACTCTACACAATGAAATAATGTCGAAAAAAGATATTGAGTGTTTGTGAACATTGTGAAGAGTCTTAGTTTATCTCTTGTAAAACATTGAAGTTTATCAATGATCTTCTCTTGGTTCTCACAGTAGACGTAGTTGGACTCATTGTCAAGTGAACCGCTTGTCCGCTTTATATAATTGTATTTCTCAATTAATTCTTCATATTTCTCTCTAGACTAGATAGTTGTGTGGTTAATCGTTTGTTTGAAGTTCTTAGTCCGGGGTCAACTTTAGGGGTGGCAAATCGGGCAGTCGTGTCGGGTTTTTTTCTGACACGACATGACACGACAATTTTTTATATAACACGAATACGACACGACGCGACATCGTGTTTTGCTTTGCTAACACGAAAACGACCCAATTAAAACACGATAAAAACGACCAACACGATAAACACAAAAAAGATAAAATAAAATAAACATTTAGTTTATTTAATTCATAATTAATCATACAAAACACGACAAACACGATAAACACGACAAACACGACAAAAACATGTTAATATCGTGTCGAATTTTGAACACGAACACGACACGACACGACGTCGTGTTTTTTACACTTGACACGAACACGACACGAACACGAATTTGAAATTCTATTTCGTCTCAATTTCGTTTTGTGTCGTGTATTTTTGTCGTGTCGTGTCATGGATTGCCACCCCTAACTCAACTTGTACCTTGCCTAGCAGAGACTAGCTAAGGCTGGACGGAGCAATGGCTCGCCAAGAGGTCGCCAACCCTCTTGGCGACTCGCCATCTCCACTGCCGTCGAACTCGCCATCGGCTCGCCAAGATGAATTCGCCAACCTGTTGGCGAGATGCCAACAGGTATAAAACTTTCAAGAAATGGCAAAAACACCCCCCCTGTTGGCAGTTCCTTGGCCATTGGCCACCACTCCCTATAAAATGGCCAACGCTTGCCAACCCACAAAAACCCTTTGGCCATTGGTCACCACTCCGTATAGCCTAAGCAGAAGGTCTGATTCCCCAACAATGTTTGATGTAACAAGTTTTTTCTATAATGAGATATGTGTAGATCTGAGTTTTTTCGTAGTTAAATCTATCAAGATCTATGTTTCTGATGACGTTTTTGGTTGAGAAAAAAATGTATTATACATTGTTAAAAGATACGAAAAGTGTTATTTCGTGTATTTTCCAAATATATCAACAATCGGAAACAAAAAAATGTATTACACCACTAGGTCTCTTTCCACGTTTATTATCTAGGTACCACTTTAAAAATATTAAAATACACCTGACATATTTTAAACAACTAAAACACAACACTTAACATATGTAAAAAATTGATATTAATTGATCATCAAACAAAATTCCATACTATTTGGTATTTATGTACTACTTTTGCATAAGAAATCTAAAAATATGTTTCAAAATTGATATATTTATTGATCATTACACAAAATTTCGTTATTTTTTTGGAATTTAGGTAGTGTTTCTGAAATAATAACTAAAAATATGATTTTTATTAGGAGTTTGGAACAAAGGATTCATGATTGCCTGAATGTGTACAATACAAGCAAACTTCTAGATATTATCTTTACTTTTAAAAAATCTTCAATCAATGTCCTATAGCTCACACCACATTATACATATCATATCTTTTCAAATTTGTTTTCTATTTTTTTCAGTTGCTCTTCCATCCTCGTATGTTAATATCATAATAATAGTTATCATTGTAAAGGAGGGGACAACCCAAAAGCAACCGTGATCACACAAATCTATTGAATAAAGTTTAAACAAAGAATGTACCATATAAACAATAAAACTTATTTTCGATTTGATAGAAGATAAATTTATGAAGATTTTACCGTAGAGAAAGATTCGACAAGATGTTGTATATTAGGCTGGGGGGAGTGGTTCCTTCGCCATTCTCATCGCTAAAGACGGGGAGCAGAAAGGCGAGAGCGAGGGCGAGGAGATTTGGTGTTGTTTGGCGAGGAGAGGTAGTTTGGCGAGGAGATATAGCTTGAGTGGTAAAGGCTGGGTGTTGCTTGGCGACCTCGCTGATTTTTCGACGAAGGAAGCTTGGCGAAAGCGAGGGCGAGGATATTTGGTGCAGTTGGCGAGAAGATGGCGAGTGTTTAGCGAGGGAGTTGGCGAGGCCACTCCCTCCGGCCTTATTTATGGAAGAAATGAAAAGTAAAGCAAGATTAGAAATGTCATCGAAATGGTAAAAAGAGACATCATTTTGTACATGAAATGAATGGTGTTGTCAAATACTCAGGATGCACTATGACTATCATAAATTAATAAAAATAAATAAACGTTGAAAGATATATATATATATATATATATATATATATATATATATATATATATATATATATATATATATATATATATATAAAATTATTGCCTCCAATGAACAGTATCATTTTAGTTTATTATAATTTTTACCCCTGTAGTTTTACCACTTTAGTTTATCACAATTTTTACCCATGTAGTTTTAATTTGTATAATTATAGTTTTAGTCCCTATAGTTTTAATTTTTATTAATTACAATTTTGGTCCCTATAGTTTTGTTTGCCAGTTTAACATTATTACAGTTTTGACCCCTGTAGTTTTAATTTGTTGACTTCCTTAACCGCAGCAACGCGCGGCTCCCTTCCGCTCGTTTCATACAAAGTCGGATGCATTTAAGTTTTCTATAATTTTTATGTTTTTTGAAATTGATTAGATTGCTCCACTCTCCCCAACGTAATCACATGTTGCTTAGTGCTACATGTGACTCCCAACCCATGTTTTCCATGTTTTCCAGTCCTTTAGTCTTTAGAGGGAACAAAGCATGCAATGCCCATATTTTTGCACATTTTTATTGTTTTATACTTAAATTAGTAATGGAATAAGTATAAAATAATGATTTAAATTTGAGTAAATTACAGTTTTGGTCCCTCTGATAGTGCTTTATTTTTACAATAAAACACTGGTTTAAAATACCGTTTTTATCACATAAAGACTCTCAGAACACAAGAAAATCTTCTTTTCTTGCAACGCGAAAGAACTCAAGAATTGCCTTAAACCATGCAAATTGCTTCTTTACAACAGATATGGTTCAGACAGATCCGTCTAACCTACCTCGTCTGTTAACCGAATAGATAATATTTCAAAATGCATGTTTTCATAACATTCAGGCAAAAGCTCACTTTCCAAACGGCAGCTCCTGATGCACACCATAGACTCCCAAAAGTCTGACGGTGATAATAGATCTACTGTCAGGTCATCACTAGCCCAAGCCAGCCATTTGTTTTCGTATAGAAAACATCTCACAAATCACGGGGAAAACCTATTATGATATCATTTTTCTCTCAAAAGAATTATGATTAATTTGTCTTTAGTCCCCAGACATCCTCACTAAATTGCAAAGCCAACGAGAGAATATCTCATTTATTCATACACTGCACATCATGGCCCACTGCTGTGTTGCAGATAAAAATCTGCCAGAACTATGGTATCAACCATAGGAAATCCTGATAAGCTCAACATCAAAACAGGCTTATATTAACAGGTGGTTAAACATGAATTACGATTCATGTTTAACTTGAACAGAGTTCTCCGGAGCTACTGGTGTGAGGAAAACACGAGGGATTTGTGCGCTAACTTTTATGGCCTTATTTCAGGAACACGAATGGCAACATAAACAAAATCCGATTTAGACTAAAAAAATCATCATGAAAGTACTGAAAAGAAGAAGGAATCAAGAAACAATTAACTCTGAGAAACAACCAAACCCGAGGAAGTTATACTACGAACCGAAGAGCAAAACACAAAGAATTCACCAGCCTACAGCAATCGCGACGCGACAGGCCCATAGGTCGCGACGTGAAGACAAGGACGCGACATCAACCTCTTTCGATTCCGAGAGTACCAACAAGACGCACTGGCCAGACAAATGGCCGACAAAAGCAGCACTAAGCCGCACCCTCGCGACGCGACGGACCCTTGGTCGCGACGCGAGCACTGAAGATCAGCAACTATAAATAGATGCCTTCTATTAACGTTTTGACACACCAATTTACACAACAACACTCCAAAACTCCAAATCATATACAACATCTCGAATTCTCTCTTAGTTAGTTGTCTAGAGCCGATAGATTCTTTATTTCGATGGTAATTCTTGTAGTTTGTTTAGATAAATCGAAACGTTAAAAGTACCCAGCGACATGTCGAGGAACGCCAAGGCTATCTCCAAGATCAGCAACCGAATGGAAGGCTAATCTCTTCAGATTACTTCCGGTAAATGTTATCATACCTTTAGTGTAACATGTTTTTACTTTGATTCCGAACAAATGTTTTGCTATTGTAACTATTAAAACTCTCATATCGTTGGAATGCAATTAGTAAATCATTTGTGTTTACTTCTAAGTGTTATCTTATTTTCAAGACATCGTATTATCAATTTATTGTTCGTGCCTACCTCATTTAAATAAAGAGTTAAGACGAATAATCGATTAATATACTTTGTGCCAATAGATATGATAATAAGTCATAATGTTACTATTATTAAGACAAAATATAATATTGCCAAACCATTGTTTGTACCTAGTCTAATAAAATTGTTAGATAAAGACAAATAATTGACTCAACATGTTATGTATTTATCCAGTTAATAGTAATTGTTAGTAAACTATAATTATGTCAAAATAATTATATCGGAATCATTATAGTAAAACATGCGAATCTAATCTTTGATAACTAAACCGGAAGTAATTCTTTCTCTATTTCAAGTTATTATCAATATTTCAATATTATTGCCATCACAATCAACATTTATTCAACAACTTGTTTAAAGATTAACCACTAAATCCCTGTGGACTCGACCCCGCTTGCCCTATCTACGTAGTAATAGTGGGTTATAAATTATTTTTGACGCGTGTGACGATAGCGTTGTCACCCTCAAGTTTACCAAATGTTGCAGTATAGGACAAACTATTGAAAATTCACGTTGGTGGTCCCTAAGGTTTGTGAAACGCTACAAATCGGTCCCTGGGTCAGGTAAAAAGACTAACATACCCATTTTATTTTTTTCCTTTTTCTTTGAATTTATTATTTATTTTATTAATAAAAAAAGAAAATATCCCCACTCCCACCCCCACCCAATACGTTTCTCTCTCTTAGATTCTGCGTTACACACTAAAAAACACACACTCACACTCATAAATACACACTCATAAAGAATGTATCATTCTTTCCATATATCTCAAGATAATTGATATGCACAACTACATTTATCTTCATTACAACTTCTTTTCTACATACAACTTTCCTACCATGTGTTTGACCACAAACTTTCTTGATGGAGTTAATAATACTCGAAGTTATGAAATTGAATCTGGAATTCGAAAATTGTTTCTACAAATTCTGCTTTAATATATCCATTAACAGTTCTTTCCATGTTAATGGCATTTCCATATCTATTATCATCGTTATCGGTCACTGGAATGGACACAGTTTCTGTGATTTGTTACCCTTGCTCTACCATTTCTCCATAAGATATTAGTATAGAATCTGGCATTCCGATCAAGAAGTAGATATTCCAAAACCTAGCGAGAGAATATATACATTTGATTTGAGAAAACAATGAGTTATCGGATTTTGTTAAAACTGGTTACCTCCAAAAGTCGCCGCTTCTGACAACCCATTAGACGTGGGGGGGGGGGGGGGGTTACAATCCTAAAACCGATCTTCTTTGATCGAAATTTGTTATCGGAAATTTTTGAAACCGGTTACCTCTAAAACCTAGAGAGAATAGAGACATCTGACAACCTGATATTCCAGAATTATTCATGCAAACCGGATAACATGAGTTTTGATGATTTCCCCATTTTTAATGAACTTACAAGGATTCTGATGACAATCAATTCCTAAGAACCAAATACCACTAGTTTTTGGGCCAAGGATCTTGATCATGAAAACAATAAATTCACCCATTTCATCACAAATTAATTTACTGTTCTTTAACCCCATGAAGAAATTCCATGTTATAACTTTCCTCGTTATGTTTATGAACAGATGGATATGGATTCGATTCTTGGAGACGCAATCGAGTACCTAAAATACCTTTTGCAGAAATCCAGTGATATTAACCATGAACGAGAGAGAGAGAGAGAGAGAGAGAGAGAGAGAGAGAGAGAGAGAGAGATAGAGAAAGAGACGTATTGGGTTGGGTGGGGTGGGGCGGGGGTGGGGTGGGGGTATTTTCTTTTTTTATTAATAAAGTAAATAATAAATTCAAAGAAAAAGGAAAAAGAAATTAAAAAGGGTATGTTAGTCTTTTTACATGATCTAGGGTCCGATTTGTAGCGTTTCACAAACCTTAGGGACCACCAACGTGAATTTTCAATAGTTTGTCCATTAATGCAACATTTGGTAAACTTGATGGACCAAAACTGTAATTTACTCTTTAAATTATAAATGGAAGAACTAGACTACAAAGAAGATTATGTGTGTGAGAGATAGACTATTTGAAAAGCCCAAAATGAATTTAATTTTGAATTTCAAACACCAATCAAATCTTGAACATCCAAAATCAATAATTTTTTGTGTTGTCCATATGCATACAAAGATACATCAAATTTATATTTAGAAGAGAATAAAAGTCTAAGACAAAAAACTATAATGGCCAGATATATTTTTTAACAATAAACTAACTAATAAATAGAATAATAAAAAAACCCATGTATAAATGAAAGATGTTTAAAAATAAAATAATGATAATTGATGATGTAAGAAAATTATTAGTAAATTTTTTTATTTTAACCTTTAATATCTTATTTATTTACAAATAAAAAAATGGTCATTGAACCCCACAATAACCAAGTAGCTTAAACGAAATCAGATTACCCAAATATTTATAACTAATTAATATAAATTTTGAGTTATAACTATAATTAATAGACAAAAACACTATTTTTCAGATAATATTGTAAATTGATAGGCATACTATTTTTAATTTATCACAATACTCATTTATCAATTATATTTTTATGCAGCACACTAATATTGTTTAACTCTTAGAAGTGGAAATTGCTACCATTTATTTGACCTTTAACACTTTTTCTTTATAATAAAAATTTAACACTAATAAATATTAAAAACAAATACAATATTAATAATTTAATAATTTGAAAAAGAAACAACGGTAGGCAACAACGTTTTAATCCCTATATCTTAAATTTTAGTTTTAAGCCAAATTTAACTCTCAAGTCCACTTGTTACTATTTTTATTTATTCATATAAGTTTATTTATTTGTTATAACCCATTAATAATTCATTTAATTATTTATTAATTAAAATTTTCATTAGCCCTAAAATTAGAGTGTTATATAAACTATGCTCAATAATGTCTTGTGGTATCCCTAGCATGTCTATTGGTTCCCATGTGTAGATGTCTTGATAATTATGGAAGATTTTTTTAGTTTCTTATGTGCTTCAGGTTAGAGATTTTTCTCAGTCTAGATGGTTTGGTATTTGTATAAATTGTTTATTATTTCTTCCTCCTCAGGATCTTCTAGTATGGATCTTTTATTGTTACTTGTGATCTCATTTGGTGTCATGATTTGGTGGCATTATAAAACATTTCATAGTATGTTGATCATCATTGCAAATACTCTTAGTAACTGGACTTTGAATATGCCATGTAGTTTGGATGTTATGGCTCCAACTTTTAACATTCTTGGTCATCATAGTATGAGTTGTACGGGGATGGGGCCCACACTATTGTAAAACTCACCAGGATCGTCTATATTCCTTGTCCTATGTTGTTTTCGAGTGTGAGGGATGTTAGTGAACCAAACTTGACAATTTTAGTAACTCGGGTTTGACCATGTATTGACTAAGTTTGGATTCCAAATGTTAAGAAACTAAATTTATGATTTTATAGTATAAGAATCATAACTTGTTAGGTAAATGGAGGTAATTTGGGGATGTTAGTGAGCAACTTAAAAATTAAGGGACCGTTTGTGCCAAATAGTTATAAACTAGAACATAAGCCCCTCTTTTCCCTCTTCTCCCTCCTTTAAACTAATAAAGGGTTATAGTAGAGGTTTTGAATGACAATTTTTTGCCAAGGACATGGTGAAAAGAAGAACACTTGAAGATATGTGGGAAGTTTTGATTTGAATCATAAAAAAGAAGCTTCAAAAGGTAGTTATGTTCATCCATCTTCTCCATTTTAGTTTTTTGAGGACTTATTTTGATTCTAAATTCGAATTTTATAGGTTAGTTCATGGTTTAATTCAAGTCTAGTGTTATATTCTATGTTTAGAAAACAAATATGGTGATGCAACTTCATTCAATTTGTGGTTGAGTTCATAAAGCTTTAATAGATGTTTCGAAACTGTAGCTCTATGAAACAATCATTGATCTTGTAGATCTCAAATCTAATTAATAAAATAGGGTAATGATCTCGTCTGGATGTGAATTTATGGATTTCGAGTCCAAATCATGGAACTAGAACCTTTATTTAGATCAATGGTGATGTTAAGAACTTTAATGAAGTTTTTGAGATCATTCTTAGTCAAATTCCCCAACAAATCATCAAATTATGACATGTTGATGTTTATTGATCTAGAAATTATTTTGATTTAGGTTTTGTCATCCTAATTTCAAATCCTAAGTGGAAACTAAGTATAAATGCCATAAATGAATATTTGAAGTTTTTGAATGAAGATATGAATCCATGATCATTTGATTTTTTTTTGAAAATTTAATACATGGATTATAATTCTGTTCGAGGTGTTATATAGAGCGTGTATCATGATTTTTGAAAGTTGATGAACCTTCTAAGTTATTTGGGTTGAGATGATTGAAGCTAGGAATGGTTTGGACTTGATCTAGAGACTTGAACACACTTAAAAAAACATTTTTGGCCGTTAAATATGCCCGCTCTGTCAAGTTGTTTAAGTTCTAGCTTGTTTGATTATTACTTTATAAGGAAAATATGGAGCTTTTTTGTAACTTTTTCAAATGAAGTCCAAATCACATCTAGTTTTCTTCTATTCTTTTGAGATGTTTGAGATTAAAAACATAATAAAGATGATTAATCTTAATTAATTAGTAATTACTTGAGTTATCATTAACTATAGGTGACCACAAAGTGTTCATCCCATAATAGGAGTGAAGTGACGTGCCTATACTTGTTAAGGTGAGTTACTCGTAAGAATACATGCCCTGGACTTATTGATAACACATTTTTGTTTCAGATTATTTACGTGTTATTTGATGTATTTTAGTTGAATTATTGTTATAACTTGAATGAATACACTCACTTTCCTTGGAAGTTGTTTGTGAAAGGTTTTCTGCAACTATGAACTAAAGTAACCTAAGTTCACATGCAACCTATAAAGATCTAAGTTTTCTTCTAATTAAACATATAACAAATCCTAAAGGCCCAGAAAAATTAAACTAAAAAAAGAGAATTAGAAAAACCAACCTTAGTGAAACTTGGAAGCAAAGCAACAGAAATCTCTTGCCTCAAATGAAGTCACACCCAGGGAGCAGGAGAGAGTCTCGAAAATTCCAGAGAGGTTAGGTAAAGTTGGCGCAGAAAATAGGTACCCCAGGGTCCCTATTTATAGTCCCAAGCAGATGACCAGATAAACCTCTAGAGATAAACCGTTTGAATTTAAATCAAGATAAACTATTATCTTTATTAATTCAAACCCTTTTATCCCTACTTATTAAAATCGAAAATATATATATTTCTATATATAATTTCGCTGGTCACACACTCACTCAAACTGTCACTTACTTAACTATTGAATAATTACAGTTTTAGTCTCTGTACCTTTAATTAATTAATTTAATCACCAAATTAATTCGAATTAATTCTAGATTAATTTCTAATTAATTAATATAGTTTCTAATTAATATATTATCACTTTAATATATTAATAAACTATTTATTTAATCTCTATTGATTTATTAATCACATAATAAATCAATCTTTCTCTCTACCGGACTTTCTATCAAACCTCCTACTATGAGGGCAACCCAAATGGACTATGCTACTATTAATTATATAAATACTAATTATTAGTCATGGCTTAGACACCTAATCCAACACTCTCCCACTTGAATAAGTCTATGACTATAATTACCAATTTAGCCTCTAATTAATTAGCAACTGTAGCTTCCTAGAAACCGCCGCTGAACTCTGACCTAGTCAGTTCTGTCCAAAGATAAGTGATCAGATGATCCTCCGTCCAACAAGATATTTTCAAACTCAAGACATGGATTGAAATCAATCCTAGTCTGATTCTCTGTTTCCCGATTTCTGATTTGCATATGACCTTTAAGACTACAAATTGAACATATCAATTTAGTCCTGGTTGGCCAACCCTTTCAGTCAACTTCAAAATCATCGAGAGGCCTACAGATATCTGTTTCCCGACAGGGTCAAGGGACGAATAAGTTTTGACTCATATACTTATGTCATTTACCAGTCAAATCATTCACAACAACACGTTTTATAACACCGTGTTACCGATGCGTTTTCGCATTGTCAATAAACAACCGCTTAATAAAACATAACCCATATGTCTCTACTTAAAGATCAAAAGATATTATCGTCTCAACATTGCTTGTGATGAAATCCATGAAGCAATCCGTTGAGCGTGGGTTTATCCAATACTTAAATCCCTATTTCTAAGTACTCATGAATAGTGTAGCAATCTTATTGCTATGTCTAACTCCTTTGACAATCTACAAAACTATTCATGACAGTCTTCATTCATACTTACTCCCTAAAAATATGAGTGACTGTGGATATTCGAATAATAATTAAATTACTCAGGAAGTAAACATGCAAAATTGAAACACAATAACAAACAATCGACAAAAGGTAGTATCAATTACTTATCAACAAAACTATATTATTAAATCACCAAAGTCAATTACATTTATATTGTAATAAGTTTCAAATCCTATCTAATTACAAAAACTAATATCATCTCTTAATCCTATGCGCTGCGCATGCTGATTATGCTTAATCCTACTCAGAGCCTTTGTTAAGGGGTCTGCAGGATTATCTTCTGATGATACCCTCTTCACAAGCAGGTGACCTTCTTCTACCCTATGTCTTATGTAGTGGTACTTTCTGTCGATGTGTCTGGACTTTCCATGATCTCTCGGTTCCTTTGTCAAAGCAACCGCTCCTTCGTTATCGCAGAATAGTTCCATGGGCTCCTGAATACTCGGGACTACTCCAAGGTCACCGATAAAATTCTTCAGCCAAGCCGCTTCCTTTGCCGCTTTACTCGCTGCTATGTACTCTGATTCACAAGTAGAATCAGCCACCGTCTCTTGCTTGGAACTTTTCCAAGTTACTGCTCCCCCATTCAATAGGAATACCCAGCCCGACTGAAACCGACCGTTGTCTCTATCTGTCTGAAAGGTGGGATCAGTATACCTGTCAACTCTCAAGGTATCACTGCCACCAAGGACTAAAACAAAGTTCTTCATCCTTCGCAAATACTTGAGTATGTTTTTGACCGCCGTCTAATGTGCCCTACCAGGGTTTCCCGGATATCGACTGACCATGCTCAAGGCAAAAGCCACGTCGGGACGAGTGCATGTCATGGCGTATATGATCGACTCCACAGCCGAAGCGTAAGGTACCCGACTCATGTCCGCAATTTCCTCGTCTGTACTTGGACTCTGAGTCTTACTCAACTTAGCATTACTTTACATTGGTAGCTCTCCCTTCTTGGAATTTTCCATACTGAATCTTTTCAGTACCTTTTCCAAGTATGTACTCTAACTAAGTCCAATTAGTCTCTTCTTCCTATCTTTCAATATTCTTATCCCGAGAATATAGGCTGCCTCTCCTAGGTCTTTCATGGCGAAACACTTCCCGAGCCAAGACTTGACATCTTGCAAAGTCGGAACATCGTTTCCCATGAGCAGTATGTCATCTACATACTGCACCAGGAAAGTGACTATACTCCCACTAGCTTTGACATATACGCAAGACTCATCCTCGCTCCTAGAGAAGCCAAATTCTTTGACTTTCTCATGGAAACAAAGATTCCAGCTGCGAGAAGCTTGTTTTAATCCATAGATAGATTTCTCAAGCTTACACACTTTGTTAGGATACTTTGCATCAACAAAACCCTCTGGCTGATTCATGTAAACATCCTCAGTCAACTTTCTATTAAGGAAAGCGGTTTTGACGTCCATCTGCCAAATTTCATAGTCATGAAATGCAGCTATGGCTAGCATAATCCTGATAGACTTTATCTTAGCCACTGGTGAGAAGGTCTCATCATAGTCAATCCCTAGGGTTTGAGTAAAGCCCTTCGCAACCAGTCTTGCTTTGAAAGTGTGTACCTTTCCGTCCATGTCGGTCTTCTTCTTGAAGATCCACTTGCAGCCGACTGTCTTTCGACCCGGTACATTGTCAACCAAGTTCCAAACTTGATTGTCATACATGGACTTGATCTCGCTGTCCATTGCCTCTTTCCACTTGGCAGACTCAGGTCCCGCCACTGCTTCCTGGTAGTTAGCAGGTTCATCCAAATTTATCAGTGTCCTATCACTGACAAACGTATCTCCATCCGTAGTTATATGAAATCCATAAAACTCGGGTGGCATGCTAACTCTACTAGAGCGTCTAAGAGGTAAGGATATGTCAGTTGGACCAACAGGAACTTCTTCCTCTTGTTGGTTGCTAGTTTCTCCTAAGGTTGCATCATCGGGTGACTCTTGAATTTCTTCAAGGTCAATGGTACTCCCACTGCCCTCTTTGAATATGATTTCTCTCTCACGAAAGACTCCCCGTCTCGCTACAAAGACTACGTCCTCACTTGGTCTGTAGAACAGGTATCCAAAAGACTGTTTGGGATATCCAATGAGGATACATTTCTAGCTTCTCTCTGCGAGTTTATCGTGAGTTTCTCGTCTAACGAATGCCTCACAACCCCAAACTTTGATATGTGCTAACGAAGGAACTTTCCCTGTCCACATCTCATGAGGTGTTTTAGCAACCTTCTTAGTAGGGACAAGATTAAGGATGTGGGCGGCAGTCTCTAAGGCATACCCCCAGAAGTGAATGGGAAGTGAAGCTCGACTCATCATGGAACGAACCATGTCTAACAAGGTTCGGTTACATCTCTCGGCAACACCGTTCAACTGTGGTGTCCGAGGAGGCGATAATTGTGAAACTATTCCACATTCCTTCAGATAGTCTAGGAACTCGATACTAAGATACTCTCTGCCTCTGTCGGACCTGAGCATCTTTATCTTCCTGCCCAATTGATTCTCAACTTCATTTTTGAACTCTTTGAACTTTTCAAAGGTTTCTGACTTGTGTTTGATCAAATAGATATACCCGTATCTACTAAAATCTTTAGTGAAGGTCACATAGAACCGTGTGCCGTCTTTTGTGGTAGATCTGAAGGGACCACACACATCTGTGTGTATGATGTCCAAAAGACCTTCACCTCTTTCAAAGGAACCCTTGAAAGGTGATTTTGTCATCTTGCCCAAAAGACAAGATTCGCATACATCATCCGATTTGAGGTCGAATGATTCCAACACTCCATCCTTTTGGAGTTGGGCGATGCGTTTCTTGTTAATGTGCCCAAGACGACAGTGCCACAAGCACGCCTTTTCTACACCACTAGAAGAATCAATAAAGTTTACACTATTACCTAAATTGTCTATACATAGCACAGTTTCATACACACCATCACAAGGTAAAATAGTAAATACAGAAATGCCATTTTTAAAAACAGAAATAGAACCATTACTATTACCAAACGAAAATTGTAAACCTTGTCTGAACAATGCATGAAATGAAATAATATTCCTTGCCATTTCTGGCGAATAGCAACAATTAAAAAGATCTAAACAAACACCACTACTGAGGACTAAACTATAAGTCTCGATCTTGGTCACAGGCGACGATCTCCTATTCCCCATGATCAGGTTGAGTCTACCGTGCTCCACCTCCCTGCTTTCCCTTAGGCCCTGCAAATCAGAACAAATGTGAAAACCACATCCTGTATCAAGGACCCAAGAACTGGAAGATGGTGAGTTTTTAGAGATAGTGTATATACCTGCTGAAGACGGCTTCACTTTGCCGTCTTTCAAATCTTGCAAGTATCACGGGCAGCTTCTCTTCCAATGGCACCGGTCTTTGCAATAGAAGCAGTCAGCTTCTTTGGGGTTGGAATTGTGAGGAATGCCAGAAGCTTTGGGTTTTGTACCACTGCTGGATGACCCAACATGGACCTTTTCCCTCCAATTCTGCTTGGGAGGGCCCTTTCTCTTCTTCCCATTTCCACCAGTAATGGCCAGGACGACTTCATTAGCTGTGGGTACACTTTTACCCTTCATTCCGTCCTCGGCGGTGCGGAGCATGCGATGCAGTTCGGCCATAGTGGCCCGAGAGTTGTTCAGATGATACGCCAGCGTGAACTGGTCATATGAACTGGGCAGAGAATTTAGCACTATATCTACATCCAAATCCTCATGAACTGGCATCTCAAGCTTCCTAAGCCTTTCCACGTATCCTTGCATCCTCTGCACGTGGTTGCAGATGGACTCTCCATCCCTTGGCTTCCCATTGGTGAAGGCTTTGACTACCTCGCGCCTCTCGATGCGCTCCTGCTTGCAGAACTTTTCCGCCAGCTCTTTGTGCATCTCATAGGGCCAGTAGTCTTCATATATTCTTTGCAATTCTGGGTTCATTATAGCTATCATGTTGCAAGCTACTTTGGTTGCATCATCAGAATGTTTAGTGTATTGAGCGATTTCTTCGGGAGTAGCAGTGTCGGGATCAATTTCAACGAGCTCGGTTTCCAGAACATACTCTTTATGTTCAAACCTTAGAGCCATCTTAATGTTACGGATCCAGTCATTGTAGTTGGTACCGTCTAACGTAACTTTGAAGCACAATGACAAGATAGAGGTAACATTGGAGTTAGAGTGGGGGGCAGATTGATCAGCAGAAGACATCTATAAAAGAAGACAGTTTTAATTAGATATTAATAATAATCCTTATAATAACCCAATAATAAATATAAATATAAGGCTAAGATCCTACAATAACAATTTACAATCTCGAAGAGGGATGCCGTAATCAATATTGTAAATTTTATAAGGTAGGCGAATGACGATTCAGCCAATTCCACTGCGGAAAAATAATCATATTATAATGGAATTCCTAGATTCATTGAGATTTATTGAACTGTTCAATAGCATGTTTTAATCTCGGATGTGCCCTACTGTTTGTGACTGGGATACCGAGGATCACAAACCGGGTGTGAATAACCATGCAAATTAGCTTGGTACTCTCGGGATCAGTTACCATCTCTAATTAATGTGCCGGTAAACCACACGCGCTCCATCAATAATGATAACACCCGAGAAACCCATTGCAACTCTTTATAAACCCCAATTGGCGTGCCGGTAAACCACACACGCTCCACCAATGTTTCATAAAGTGCAATGTGCAATTTCATGGATTAGCACCAATTCACATTTTTCCTAAAGTAACTAGATTGGGATTTTATTAAATGTTCTAGTACTTTGAATCATTATACTTTTAGTGATTATTAGGCGGTCCTATCAAACATGTTCGACTAATGACCCTCCACTGATCAGGCGAGCGGTGGGCGAGAGTGTTCACCCATTAGACCGCCATTTTATAGATAGTCTTCTTATACCCACTTTATAGATCAGCTTCGTGAATGAGGCCTACTAATGGTTTGACTAACCATTTTAATCTTATACATATAATAATAACTTCCTAATTATAATATATATAAGATGTAATTTTTTAAACCTTTTAAAAAATTGTTTCTGGTTTATCTTTTAATTTATTGTCGATTTAAACTATTAAATTTAAAATTAAATTAAACCTCCAATTTTATCTTTTAATTAAACAATTAATTAAATTTAGATATTTTAGACTTTTAAAATATTTCTAGATTTATCTTTTAATTTTCGGAATTTAAACCATTAAATCGAAATTAATTAAAATCCTTTTAATTATCTTTTAATTAAATAATTAATTAAATTAATTAATTCTAAGATAGGTATCACAAAATAATCAAATTAATTTAAACCTATCCTTATCCCCTAATTTTCGATTATTAGGATAAGTGGTTTAAGGTTTATCTATTTAAATAATTAAAGTTACCAAAAATAGAAAGCCTTCTAAACCCTAATCATAAAAACACGCCAAGCAGGAGGGGAGGGGCTAGGGTTTTCAAAACCCTTACCCTAATTTTCGAATTGGCCATATTAGGGTTTAGAAACACTAAACCCTAATTTTAAGGATGACAGTTATAGCAATTTAACAAGAAAACAACCAAAATGCTCTGATACCACTGAAAGGTTTTCTGCAACTATGAGCTAAAGTAACCTAAGTTCACATACAACCTATAAAGATCTAAGTTTTCTTCTAATTAAACATATAACAAATCCTAAAGGCCCAGAAAAATTAAACTAAAAGAAGAGAATTAGAAAAACCAACCTTTAGTGAAACTTGGAAGCAAAGCAACAGAAATCTCTTGCCTCAAATGAAGTCACACCTAAGGAGCAGGAGAGAGTCTCGAAAATAGCAGGAGAGAGTCTCGAAAATTCTAATTAATTAATATAGTTTCTAATTAATATATTATCACTTTAATATATTAATAAACTATTTATTTAATCTATATTGATTTATTAATCACATAATAAATCAATCTTTCTCTCTACCGGACTTTCTATCAAACCTCCTACTATGAGGGCAACTCAAATGGACTATGCTACTATTAATTAGATAAATACTAATTATTAGTCATGGCTTAGACACCTAATCCAACAGTTTGTGGTAGGAAATCTACTAAAATGCAGGAATTAGGAGCAAAAATGGAACAATGATAAGTTATAAATAAGAAGATAAGGACCGAGCAGTTAGTGGCACTAAGGTAGTTTACGATGCCATGAAGAGATTACACCATAATTCAAATTGACCGGTCAACTGAGATATCAGGAAGTTAGTTAGTTGGCGGCGCTATCTGAGGCTGTTCGTGGCACTAATAAGCCGATTCTACCACTATAAATAGAGGCTTCCGGTCGACATTTTAGAGCATCCATCGACTGTTCTCTGGATCTCAAAGCTAGTTGTCGTCCATATTTGGTTTCTTTGCAGCAGTTTCAAGTAGATGCCCATGGTTTTGGTGATTTAGTCGTTTTATTAGTTTCAGTATCAATTCGGTGTTGGAGTATTCCTAATCGTTGGAATTTCTCTGATCACCTAACACATAGTTTAGGATCTCAAGAGAATCATTTGACTCATGTAGTTCTTTGGTTTGTAGATTTAGTAGTTGGTAGTGATAGTTGACGATTGTTGGATATTTTGTTGAAACATGTTTATGTTTTTGGTTTTAATGAAAGTGAGTTACTTTTGATTTCAGTTTGTCTTTGATCTATAGTTGCATGAGCACTTGATCTGAAGTCTTTTACTTAGTTGCAATCAGTGTTCTAAACGGCGTGCCATGGCACGCGTCAAGGCGTGCCATGGCGTGAGGCGTGGCTTTGCCGTCCCGAAAACCATCATGGCGGCGCTGCTTGGCGTGGCGGGTGCCAAGGCTAGCCATGGCGTGCCATGGCACTTTATGTGGCGAGTTTTTGCTGTTTGCTGCCCGTATTTTCTTCTTTGTCTTGCATTTCTTGATTGGGCACAAAACATTTGAGTTTGTGTTAACTTTTTGTTATTAGTTATTGATGAAACACTTCTAAAAACCTGATATGTTTGATATAAATCTAGATTTATATATAATATAATTTATACATTCATATAAAATTGCCTCCTTACATAACACCTTGAAAAACGTCATGGCTCGCCAAGGCTCATAAGACTTGAGGCTTGACATTGTCGCCATGTCACGCCGCACGCCATTTAGAACCTTGGTAGAAATCGATCATATTGGTTTTGGGTTATTTCATGTGTTTGCGATTCTATGACTATAGAGTGACACTATAGTTGGATTGGATTATTGACACAAAGCATCAACCATAGACTCCTTGATTCGACCCTTACTTACCCTAGCTATTAGTGTTAGTGAGGTTCTATTATTTTTTACCACATCAACGACTGCACACGTCACTTGTTTTGGTGTCAAAAGATTTCTTATAATTGTATCTTTATGTGCATTATTTGTAGAAAGTACTACATGTATTATTTGTTCATGCACGAAAATATAGTTTTAAAGAGTTTGAAAGTGAAAAGGGAATGCTTAATCATTTTAAAGGAGTTTTGAGTATAACCATTGCATTTATGTAGGATGGGCTATGTCTTAAGTGAAGTCTCAGGAACTAAAGAGTTGCACTAAAAAGTTTTAGACATTAGTCACGAGTGAAGCCTCTAAACATGTTTAGTGAGAGATGCCGATACATTGTTTGGTGTTGAGTCACCATCTTGTTCCTTAGATAAAGAGACTTATATGATAGTAGAGAATTGAGTAATAGGAATAGATGCATATGCGTTGCATTATGTCAATGTTTTATCATTATTGTGTTATGATTTAAAGAGTTGTAATGCTTGTATCTATTTTATTTCTTATCCCTTAAATTTGATTGGAATGAAAGGGATTGATATCTTAAATATCTATTGGGTGTTGGATTTGGTCTTGGAATATTATGTATCTCCTTACAGGAGTACTGACTTGTATAATGACATGTATTCAATTTCGAAGAGTTAATGAAGACTGAAGACAATTTGAGCATTGTATATTTAAAAGACTTTGTAAGTTTAGATTTAAAGGGGTTGTAAATTGTTTACTTTAAACTATTGTCTCTTGATTGTTAGACCCTCATGGCGTTGATACTTTAAACATTTCAAATGTTAAAAGCTTAACCGTTTAGGATCATTATCTACAAAGTATTTCTAAAAGACTATAATTTTGTAAAATACTTTGAAGATGTTAATTTAAATGATCATTCTGCAAGTTATTCCCTATAAATTTGAATAAGGAGAACTTTGATCTTTTCAGGTCGATTTTCTATAAGGCGGGAAGTTTCTTGAAGCATTGCTTGAACATGATGTATGTTGCGCTTCCTCTATCGATTAGGACACAACCCACTTCTGACAGGAACAATGTTTTTGTAGAGCCTATAACATGGATTTCTAGGTGCCCGTGGGTTGGGTGATTTGGAGATTATCATGATATTGATATGCATAACATGGTCGTGATCTTGAGTTGGAAGAAGATTTATCATTTCCTGCTTCTTTATAGACAGATTTTGCTTGGATCACCGAGATGTGGGGTTATTCGTCGGGGTCCTATATATAGACCCAATGATGCAACCAAATTTTGGAGGGGATATTGACTTGAGGAGTATCAGGTGAGACCAGAGGATATTATTGTGAGCAACTTGAATCTATGGGTTATATTGATCATAAATGAAAACTTGGATTAGCCTTAATCCAGGGATTAGGGATTGGGCCTGATATTACGCTATGATGCTCAAGTTATGGGTGTAAACTCAAAAAGAGTGTATGAGAGCGAGAATGAGACCAAGAGATTGAGAATGAGAGCAAGATATTGCTATCTGATACCTCTCAAGAGGATGATATTTATAGTGTTGGTATGAGAGACAATGTCTGCCCATTCGTACAAGGTACGATGTGCTTTTGCAAGTGTTTGCTCCATATAATGGTTATAGTAGGATCATCTGTCTAAGCGGAAAAAGTTGGAGCCACGTTCTGAATAGCAAGTCCGGAATCGTCCTTGTGGTCTATTTCTGTATCCAACTTAAGTGGTATATAGTATGGTTGTGCCGAGATGGGGCTCAATGGAATAGTGAGGTACACTCATATCTCTAAAATATTATGGTTTATGGCTCAAGTCAAAGTTATATGGCTTTTACGTGTAGTAATCCTTAATACTAGAAGGCCTGTATTTTTTTTATAAAAGACGAGAAACATATTCTACTAGTTATAGAAAATGTGTAACAATATTATGTGCATAATCATCTAATTTCTAAAATTGACATACTAAAAAATAACCACCACATGGAATCACTTACTAGCTCCTTTTTATAAGTTTGGTCAATCTTACATAAAAATTCTGATTCCAAGTTTGTATGTGAGTCGTGGTATAAAACAATAAAGATATGCAACAAATAATGTTGAATTTCTAGCAAGACACTTTGTTTTCGAGAGAATCAAATCTAGTTTTCCTTTCAGATAAAATACTAGTTGTAATTTTAATATAAAAAATGGGTATACAATAATTGGTATAACTAACTAGCGGGCTCCCGTGCTCCGCACGGGTGCAGGGGTGCTAGAGCACGGGTCCAAATGTAATATATTTTCCAGGTGGCAGTTATCCCATTCAATACATTTGTAGAGACGTGGTTAGTTGTGTAGTCAGGATTTTATCTCTGTGCTGCTTTGAATGCGTATTTAAACCCTATAATTTGCTTCCTTGTTACTTCTATTTTCCTCTGAAACCATACGCACAGTCTTCATTAGAAGAGAACATAGGGTATGTGATTTTCGTTTTTTGATTTTTTCATTATTGTTTATGTAATTGGTTTTTGTTTTTGTTTGTAGAATGACATTGAACGGTTCCAATTATAGCAATGTCATCCAAATACAATGTTAAATTTGGGCAGATTTTTAAAGTATAATTTCCTAATAATTGAAAAATACAATGCTATAGTTGGAAAGATTTTTCAAATTCCATAACTTAATAAGAAAAATGCTGCAATAAAAAGAAATGAAAGTAGGTACTTATTATAGCAATGTACTTTCAAAGATCTATCAAAATACAAACCAAATTTCACTTAAATCTAGATTTACTAAAGCATAATTAATGTCCTAATAAAAAAGAAGAAGATGATAATTTAATGTACATTGCTATTTCTTGAATTTAGCCCATTTTTATGGATTCTTCATTCAAAAATAATGCCAAATTTACTAAACTCAATTAATAGAAAAATTAACACCAACCTGCTGGTATTGGAATTTTAACCTCGTTGACAACCTCAACAACCCGTAATCCGCCACATGAAGTACAATATTCCTGCACCAAATGATTAAAGAGAAATAATCTAATTTCCATCTAAGGATATTTTTTTTGACTCAAATTTCCATTAATCTTAGAAATCAAACCTTAATTATACGACCTGACCCTTTACAAGAGCTGCACCTAGCCATAAATGGAGCGATACAAACTTAAAAATAATAAATTAACATTAAATTTATTCTTTGGGGCATAATCAATATGAAACTTAATGAAAAGAACTTACTGTCCCAGTGCCCTCACATGTCCGACAACTTTTTGCCTTGGTATTAACAGGGTAACCATGTCCATCTACATTAAATTAAAAAAAACATCAAATAAATACAAAACATTTGAAGATAAATACAAAGAAACCAGTTCACATTGATTTGTTTAAACATCACTGCCATGTTTAACTTTCGGTCAAATGCAAGAAATAGCAACGTACTTTCACTGATTTGTTTATTATAGCATCCTACTTTGGTTTTTTTCAACTACAACATTGTAAGTTGAAAAATCTTCCCACTTATACTATATGTAATCTACTTAGAAAGCATTATTTACTTCTACAATTGGGTTAAATTATTCAAAGTATGACGTCCTAATAAAAACAAACCGAAAGTATGATGCTATAATTTGGATATTATTTCAAAATACAATGCCTTAATAAGAAAAAAAAATTCAAAATAGTATGTTGCAATAGAAAAAACGAAAGTAGGAAGCCATAGTAACGCCCAACTAAATAAAGATAAATTGTTATTTCTTGCATTTATCCCTTTAAGTTTTTTAAATAATTATTTTGATAAATGGAGAAATATTGACTCACGGCAAGAATCACAAAGGATGTTCGCAGGAAATGATAGGTGTTTTGTGCAGCCAGCATCCATAAAGGAAATGGACAGGTCAACCGAAAATATTTAAAAATGTTAAATGAGATTAAAAAAAATAATTCCATTTCCATTTACAAATAGAAATTGGAATTGAATTAAAACCTGAACATCACTAATGACCTTGTCCGTCTCTTCAAAATTCTTTAAAATATTCAAAAAATTTATAGTATGACAGATAAAATATCAGAATCTTGAATAGCGTAAGTAAGAGATGTTATATACTTATACATGGAGGATATAAATATTAAACAGAAATACGTCAGCAAATATTTTTAGAAAGAATCACCAAATTCAGCACTTTTTAAGCACGTTTGAATCCACCAGCACGTTTGGAAGAATAACATGTATTTTCCCTGTGTTTGGATTGCTGCTTCATCAGTGATTATAGAAACTTTAGGCATTTAGGTAGTGTTTCATATGATGGAATCATGGATGGAATGGAATGGTTCATTCCATTGAAATGAATAAAGCATGGAATAGGATGGACTGTTCTTGAAGAAATAAAGTTCCTCCATTTTGGTAGTTTTCATTTTTTGTGAAATGGTATTTTTTGTTTCTCATTTTATAATGGAATGGAATGAAAAATTGTAATATAACCGATCTTTTTATTAGTGCAGGTTCTAGTAACACAAGCTTTTTTATGAAAATTTCGTGAGCTTTTGATTGCATCTAGTTTTTTAAGAAAATTTCATGAGATTTTGAATAAAAAATTGTGCTATAACCAGTCTTTTATGAAGATCTTATTTCGGTTCTAAACTTTTACTGAGCCTTTAATTGCATCTGGTTTTTTTATTTTGTACATAGTACATTTATTAGAGCTAATTACAAAAAAAAATTGTTTTGGCCAGTTTTGCTGTTTAACCGCTAATACTTTATTTGTTCGAAATAAAGCATTAAATTTCAGATATTTTTCTAATCTAACCACTCTAGATAATATCTTTGCAACTACCTAGTTAGTTACATGGGATGCATTTATAAATTGGGTACAAGGTTGTGATGATAAATGATGCATTATTAGTTGGGAGCCTTATTAGTTCTTTCAGATAGCATCGCCAACCGTTACTTGAAGTTTTAGCAAAATATACATTAAAAATATATTTGCCCGTTCCTAGTCGTCATGGGAAAGAAAGGCAGTACCTCGACTATGAACAATCTGATGACAATCCTTTAAAGCTCCATGAGTAAATAACAACATACTACGTTGTTATAATAGGTAAAATTAGCAAGTAAGTTGTTGTCACGGGAAAGGATAGATAGCAAGGTTAAAGTATGTTGTTGTTCCACATAGCTTTCCCATTAAAAATCCATGGTTCTCGGTACCCAAAATTGAAAAAAGGTTAGGACGCCATTTATCGATGCCCATTTCTAATGCATTAGTTCCATTGTCCATCAGATCCAAGTTTATCAACATCCTAGATGTCTGCTCACCTGGTCAAGTTTAGCGACTTATATCAAGGTCAATAGGAAATAAACTACTAAAAAATAAAACGAACATAAAGGTTTAACAAATGTTTGGTAGGTTTTTAGAGATATGTCTGAAAAATGTGCTCAGTTATGACCATCTCTTGCAAGTTTTGTCTTCTGATTCTCATGTCTGTCCAATTTTCTTCTACATTTGAAATAGAAGATAGAAAGTGGAAAATAAAATCCTTGATTAGCACTAAATGGTTGGTTTGCTTCCAAGATACAAAATAACAATCCTTAATTAATATCCAAACCTTAACTGGCATCTATAAATTTATCAACAACGAACAATCATAGATGACTTGGACAACTCCCATTGTCATTCCAAAACTATTATTAAATTATCTATGGATCAGTCTTTAAATCGATCATAATATCAAAAACTATTTTGGCGAAAATTTAATATACTATATTTTTTCTAAAAGTTTATTGTTAAATCATATATACATGTTTCAATATCTTTTATTTAAATAAATATCAATGTTCGCAAAAAACTGACCATCATTTATAGTTGCAAACTTGCTATTCATTATGAATAATCAGGCATCATATACATAAGTCTCAAGTAAAAATGTTAAAAACCTGATCTGATACACTCTGTCAAAGAAGCGAGGAGAATGGGTGGTAGGACAATTCACCTCAACATGTGGTATCTTCTCATCTGCAAGATGAAAAAAATACCAATTATATCTTCATCCAATTTTCGTATAAATATATCATATCTTAAGTAAATCAGCATCTAACTATAAATTTGAAAATGTCATTATGCATTTCATCAAGCAGGTTATATGCATATAAAACTAAATTTGTATTGAAAGAATCAAACATACACTAATGAACTACAAATAACAACTCGAATGTGTAAATGTAATTATACATCAGAACTTGGGAAAAAAATGTAAGATCAACTATTTAAGACATAGAAATCCAACTTGAATTTACAAATACATTTGCATAATAAAATTTGATGAAAAAGTATGGATATTCTTTAATATGAAATTTCATGGAGCATATAGTGCGCCACAACAAAATGTCCGATGAATAAATTAAAAAAATTACATGGAAACAACTCATCGCTGGTATGTAGATACAAAAAGTGTTAGCGAAAGGTCAAACGATGATGACAGCGAACAGAAAACTGAAAAAGTTATAAGATGATGGGTATTACCCCAATCAAATTAATTGTTTTAGTGGAATTCGGACCAACGGCTGCAGTGTTCGACCACCACAACCAACCGCCGCCACCCCCAGCTACATCGTCGGAAACCACAACGTCGCCGGAAAAACGCCCCACAACAGTGATATCGCTGCGTCGTCTCTCTCATTGCTCGATCTGTCTCTCTCTCTCCCGTCGATCTGTCCTCTGTCTCCTACCTTGTTCGGTGCTCCGGCTCGGCTAGGGTTACGATTGAGAACGACAACTTTGACGGTCTGTAAATGTCAATGAAGCGGTGGGAGCTTTCGCACAACCATTGATTTGGGGAGAATGGAGCTGAAGAAAAACGCAGGAAAAGAAAAAGAAGCATGACAAAAAAAAATACAACCGACGAACAAAAAAACGTACACGCACAATCAAAAAAATACGCAAATTAAATATAGATAACCATTTCCCTTTCTTGTTCTCGTTCTTCTGATCATCTGCTTTGGCAAAGGCGGTTTTTGAGAAGAGGCGGTGGAGCAATAGTAGTGGCAATTACTCGTAAATCTGTAGATTCTTTCTAGAGATTGCGTACTAAAACCCCCGGAATAAGCCATACGGATGGTTGAGATGTAGGAGAAGACGGCGGCTACATGCAAATGGCTACGGCAATTCGACACAGTGGGCACGAACGGAATGCAGCGGGGAAGAAAATACGACCGAATGCCGACATAAGCCAAGGAAATAAGCGGTAAGCAACACGTGTAGCCTGCCTCCAGAAAACGGGTCAACCCGACCCGATTAAAGCCCAAAGGTAAAACCCGCGTGACACACCTAAAAAAAATCAGGTGGAACGTTTGTAAAAATTACGGGTTTTAATAAATAGAATAATAATATGCCAACCACCGTAATTATTTACTGAAAGGGAACATAGTAAACCAACATTCAATTGATAAGGATTAAATTAAGTAATTAGCTTGTTGATAGGTTAAGCATTTGGTAACCAAAAATAAAAACATTTACTTTAACTTAAGAATATTCAGAGTTTCATCACAACATAAACAAGTCAAACAACTTAACAATTTCATTGACTTCTAAATAGATGTTCCATGTTATATCGTGGATATTCTTCCGGTAAAAAATATATATTTGTTAAGTTGATGTACTTCTCGACATATTATAGTTAGGAATTTGTGTCTCAATGTGGCCATGTTTATTATATCCACTATTATTCCAATATTAATGTATGTTTTATGATGTCAATTGTTTACCTAACAACATTAACTAAACCAGAGAAGATACCATTGATTTCATTGATTGATCATCTACCATGGAGAAAAATAAAATTTTCTTTTCTTTGCTTTCCTACCCTACTATGAGGTACATGAACGTGATCACGTACTGATATGTGCTTTCTTTTCTACTTTATTTGATCCAATGAAAGTGACAATTTTGCATTTGTTTAAAAACAATAATATTAGGTTGTTTGGAGTGGAATGCTACACAACACACATGTATAAAATATTCTTATATGGGTTACAAACGGAATCCGATGAAAAACTGTATGATTCATACCTATACCATTAATTTAAGATTAATGACCCGAACTTAGTAAAAAAGCCAGCAAATCAATGATCCACCTTATTACTTGAAAATTGAATGATTAATAGTTTTATACGAGTTATTGGATTGATCGAGTAATGAACACGCATACCCAAACTTATGGCAATGCAATGTATGGTGCAACAACTCTTCTAAGTTTTAAGCAACAAACTAACGAGTGAACTTTGTAGGCAAAAGCCAAAAAGTCGTATTGTACCCATGTTTAATTACAAAAAGATCCAAATTGAAAAAGAAAATACAAATGCTTGTAAAGATTTGAACAAAAAGTAAGTTGTCTTTTTCCACTTGAAAGCTACTGTTTTATCTTGTCAACCTATCTCCATGCTCGCCCTTTAATTTGTAGCAAATTGTCATGATGTGGTCCATGAATACACGGAATAATTCTTTGATACCAAAAATGAAGGAACATTAAGTAATTTTACGAAATAATTACAAAGGGACTTTCATTTCATGTGCGCCAATGTACATGCAACTTTAGTCTTATTATTGTTAGCGTATATATGTATATGTATTATACTATGTTCATGGGCTGCAATAGTCGGTGACAATAGATTAGTACTAATTGCTTAATTCCTTCGGTTATTGTCGGTGACGGGTCACACATTCCCGTTATCAAATCCGGGTCCACCTCGTTTCCATGTCTTAACCCTTATCGCACTCATCGTTTGCATCGTGTTCTTATCACTCCTGGCATTATTAAAAATTTAATTTCTGTTCGTCGTTTTACCCGTGAAAATAAATGTGCTATTGAGTTTGACGAATTTGGTTTCTCTGTGAAGGATTATCGGACAAAACAAACCCTCCTCAGATGTGACAGCACTGGTGATCTTTATCCTGTCACGTTCAATCCAGAGTCGGTGCATGCCTTCGCTGTTGTCACCTCCTCCTTGTGGCACCAACGTCTCGGCCATCCGGGACAACATGTTTTTCAATTTTTAGCTTCACGTAGTTTAATTCCTTGTCAGAATACTAAAAATCAAAGTTTATGTGTTGCATGTCAATTGGGTAAACATGTTCGTTTACCTTTTTCGTTGTCTAGTACTATTGCTACTTGTCCCTTTCAAATTGTTCACTCTGATGTTTGGACATCTCCTGTTCAGAGTGTTGGTGGTCTTAAATAAGGCACTCACACAGCTTATTTACTATTATATGTTGACGATATAGTCTCGACGACTTCATCTTCAGCCTTGTTACGCCACATTACAACCGCATTGGCAACGGCCCGATATTCGGCCTCGGCACTGGACCGGGATATCGTGGCTTGGCGTTTTGAAGACCAAGACAATAGATTATCATATCTCGCCATGTTACACAAGGCTGAAGATGAAGCCGTCAAGACTATATCGTCAACATATAATAGTAAATAAGCTGTGTGAGTGCCTTGATGATATATGAAAAGGGATGAGTCACATTTGCTGTGTAAGAATCCCATACGTAAAATGAATTGGGCAAATCGCTGAAACCATGCTCGTGGTGCCTGTTTGAGACCATACAAAGACCTGCGTAAGAGACAGACATGATCAGGGTGAGATGGGTCACGAAAACCGGGAGGTTGATACATGTAGACCGTCTCCTGAAGTTGCCCGTGCAGAAAGGCATTTTTGACGTCCAGCTGTCTGACAGGCCAATGTTTAGAGATGGCGAGGCTGAGAATGGTACGAATGGTAGCCGGTTTAACCACCGGACTAAAAGTTTGATCACAGTCAATGCCCGGGCGCTGACTCCTCCCGTTAGCAACCAGGCGAGCTTTGTAGCGAGCAAGAGATCCATCTGCATTATGTTTCTTTTTGAACAGCCAAATACAATTCACAATATTAGCGTTAGCGGGTCGCGGAACAAGTATCCACGTACCATTAGTAATAAGTGCTTCATATTCCTGTTTCATGGCATCATGCCATTAGTAATGTGTGACTCGACTGTCACCGACTATTGTACCAATATCAAAACAATGGCTGATCTTCTTGACAACATCGATGCTGCGGTTCCGGAAAAAAATTTGGTAATGTACACAATTAACGGTCTTTCCTCGAAATTTGAATATATTGCAAGTCTTAAACGCCATCGATCACCTTTACCCACTTTTTTGGAGACTCGGTCCATGCTTTTGCTCGAGGAGCAACGTATGAACCAGCTGCAAAACCGCTCGGTTCAAGGCACTCATGTTGATCACGCCTCTTCCCCGACTATTCTTCTTGCTGCCAACGCCGATCAGACCCAACACAATTCTTCTCGCGGCGGCCGGTCCGGTGGTAGGTCCGGTCGCGGTGGGCGTAACAACCGGGGTGGTGGTCGGACCGGGTCTGCTGCCGGTCAAACTCAGCCCACCTACCAACTCCCTACTACAAACTCCACCTCAAACAACCCTCCTATACCCATTTACGTGTGTTTGGCTGCCTATGCTTCCCACACATTCCCACTCACCATAAACTCTCACCTCGAACCACTCCATGTGTTTTCCTTGGATATCCCATGCAACATCGTGGATATCGGTGCCTAGACCTTGCCACACGAAAGATTATCATATCTCGCCATGTTACCTTTGACGAGACAGCTTTCCCTTTTGGATCCATGACACCCGACGCCCCACCCCCATACGATTTCCTTGATGATATCGACACCCCTAACACTATCGCCACCTCCCTGCTTCGTGCTCCCTCCATCGCCTCACCAGCACCGATATCCACATCAACATTGCCATCACCCGATTCCCACACATTACCCTCGACGACATCTACCACCCCGGACCCTGCCCCATCCTCTCCTGCCCACACAGTGCTTCCACCCACCTCATCTGTCCATCCCATGACAACTCGACTCCGTCATGGCATTTCTAAGCCCATTCAAAAACTCAATCTTCACATAGACACCTCATCTCCCATTCCTAAATCTAAAGTGGATGTCTATCTCGATATGTTTCGTAATCTTCTGCGTGAACTGCGCCTCCCCCTGCATCTGCCACTCTGGTTTATTGTGATAATGTCAGTGCCGTCTACATGTCTACCAATCCAGTTCAACATCAGCGTACAAAACATATCGAGATAGACATCCACTTTGTTCGTGATCAAGTAGCGCTGGGTCGAGTTTGCATCTTGCATGTTCCATCCGCCTCTTAGTATGCCGACATCTTCACCAAAGGCCTGCCATCAGCTCTTTTTCTCGACTTCAAGTACAGTATGAACGTTCGTGCTTCTCACCCCGTTCCGACTGCGGGGGGATGTTAGCGTATATATGTATATGTATTATACTATGTTCATGGGCTGCACTATGTATAGTTTAGATTGTGTATTGTATCTGGCCCGTTAGGTTTTTAGCCCAACTCATGTATTCTTGTATTATATACGGTTTCAATGGAATGAGACAGATACGATTCATTCACAACTAACAATATGTATATACGCTAACAATTATTGCATGTGACTGATTCTAATTTCTTTGAAGCGACCTCACATACCTTTTATGGTAAGTTTCTAATAATGGACGTTTTTCTTAGAACGCCATCTAACTGTGTAAGGATCCAATCCTAAATAGCTATCCCGATTACATCGTTCAGGCTAACATGTGGACTTTAGACTACAGACTCCTAACATGAATCGCCTAACACCATAACCTGGATCCGGACTTTTACGTGCGTAAACAAACAAAAGCACAAGAGCTTCAGCTTTTTGTTATATACTACAATGTTGTTGGAACAATACTCAAACCAATATCGTCCAGATGCATCAACATGCTTAAACAACAATGTTATCGACATGTGCACATGCTTATTCCATGTTGATTTCCTCAATAAACACTCAATGACGAAGTTGGTACCTGTATTTTGATAATACTCTCTTCAATATTTCCATTGCTTTAGTCCGGTATATTTTGCATCAAGTGTTGACCAATATCAATATGGTTATGGTTACACCATAGTTATAACGACCCGAATCTTACACCGTTCATTTACATAGAAAATGCGAGATCAACGAAATACTGTCCCATTTTTTAAAAAACATATGCATAATTCGGTGTACAATCGGGTGCTACAATAGATAAGCGATAGTCACGACAAACGTCCCTTCGAGTACAATGTATTTTAAGGTCTTCTAGTCCAATCCTTACTTCCCTTACACCTGGTCTACCACCTGATCTACAGTACCTGGATACACGTAACAAACAATTCACACAAACGGAAGGTCAGACATAAGTATGGTGAATACACAATACAACATTAGTATACTACTACTACGGGAAGCACATTTCCTACATGAGCCACTCATCGATGTTTTTGCATTTATGAGAACATTTTCTCCTAATCTAACATTCATTCATACGTTACAGGTATGAGGTGCATGTTTATCAATTTGATTGCACTATTAGTACTCTATAATGGTAGAGTATATATTCTCCAGGCCATTTTGATTCTTCCTTTCCATACCAAGTATTAGGCATGAGAACTTGTTATTCCCAAAATCACAGTCCAGCACATTCATCATCTATCCATCGAGGCAGACCCTCGTAAGGATTCCACATCTCTATCCATCAAGATAGTTTATCGTTACGTTGTCATGTCTCTATCCTTTGGGGCGGATTCTTATAACAATTTCACATCTCTATCCATCGAGGCAGTTCCTCGTTAAGATTTCACATCAACCTACTCCAAACACTTATAATGTGGATTTCATAATTTGGGTTTTCTCAATCTATTCAGATGTCCAATTTGCAAGTCACACTCTAACAATTCTCCATAGTGACTTGAATTGTCTCCATCCATAAAGGATTCCCAAGAGTCATCTCCTTCTTATCAGTTTTCCTAGAAGGGTCTTACCTCTTACAACAATTCAAAAAGTCCAAGCATTACTTGAACTTCTTTGTTCGTAATGCCTTTGTAAACATATATGTTGGGTTTTCTTCGGTAGTTGTCTTTTGAGTAGGGAACATGTATTCTTCAAGTACATCATGAAAAAAAAATTCACATCAATTTGCATTGTCTTCTAATGATAGACTATATTCTTTAAAATATGTAACATACTTTTGAATGTCATAATACAAAGTAGCTTTTTCCAATTTTATTTCAAGACTCTAATCAAGATCATGTAGCCATATACACTCTTTTATCCCTTTGGTCATTGACATGTACTTTGCCTCACTTGTAGACAAGGAAATATTGGTTGTAATATTGCCTTCCAACTAATAGCACATTCGAATAAGGTGAAAATATAGCATATAAGTGACCAACACTTCACCAAATGACCATCGAGATCTGACTCAAAATAGCCAACCAACCCATTGCTAAATTTTCTAGCATCATAAACTAGAAATATATTAGACGTTCATTTCATGTATTGCATAATTAACTAGAAAAAAATCCCCAATGATCTTTTATTGGATTACTAATAAATCTACTTACCACACTGACGACATTAGCTAGATTATGTCTAATATAGATGATCATATACTTGAGACTTCTAATAACACTTGAATATGGAACTTTTTTCATGTAAATTTTCTCCTTAATTATAGTAAATATTGTGTTGCTATCTAATTTAAAGTGTGTTGCTAATTGGGTACACACATACACACACGATTTCTTGCCTTTTCGTCTTGCATGCTTATTGCCCCTAATCTACTTCCATTAGCCACCTCACCAATGTCTCTCCTCTGTAGGTGAAGAAGAAACCCTTTTCGATTCAAAGTCGTCACCTTGTTCTTCAGTCTTAAATCGTCGCCTTGTTCTTCAGTCTTAAATGGCCACCATTTATGAACTTACCCTTATAGCCAAGAAACCTAACTGTCCAGTGATCAACACAAGTGTGAAGTCATGGGTAAGAAACAAAAACGATGACACCAGATCCCATCAAGGAGCAAACTTGTCGCTAAAACGATGACACCTGGTACGGCTTCCTTCCGATCCTGTCTATTATTCGATTCGGTTCCCAATTTGTGATATTAGCGAATCCAATTGCAATAAAATACTAATCGAGGTCGCCAATTTGGTGTTCCAATAGCCGATTTTGACTTTGGCAGGAAATTGATCATATCGGGAAAAAACGAGTGATGATATTCGGAGAATGATTTCATTTTGAAGTAAGTGTAATAGAATTTTATAAATTGAAAGCTGATATTATCATCGATGATACGATCGAAATTCATCTTGAATATTTAATTCGAATATAATTGTGGAAGATCATCAAATCGTATTTACACTGTTACCATTCTAAGAAGTATGGAAGAAGATGATGAATAGTCCTTGTAAATGGAAAGGCGTAAGGTGCTTGTAACCACCCTAGATCTGGTATCTGACCTTGTTCTTGATGGCTTTGGGCTCTCGGGAAATATGAGCAGACTCTGCCTTCCTCTGTATACCTTGCGACGGGAAGGTGCATGCGGCCAACAAGCTCACATCTCATCATGCGTGTGTGTGGATGTGTGAGCAGGCTCCGGCGAGTGTCACCTGTAATGGGTTGTTCCATTTTACGATCCAACTTCTATTGCATCGAATAGGAGCAAAGCAATGCTTATCGAGAAAGTGAGAGAGAAAGAGAGAGTGAGTGAGAGAAGAAAGATGTAGGGGCAGGGGCGGGGCTGGGGGTGGGGTGTATTTTCCATTTTTTTATTAATAAAATAAATAATAAATTCAAAGAAAAATGAAAAACAAATTAAAAGGGTAGTTTAGTCTTTTTATCTAGCCAAGGGACTACTTCTGCAAGTTAAATGAAACATTGAGGACCCATAAAGTGATTTTTCAAAAGTTGGACTCTTATTGAAAGTTGGGGCAAACCACAGGGACCATTTTTGTAATTTACTTATATATATATATATATATATATATATATATATATATATATATATATATATATATATATATATATATATATATATATATATATATATATATATATATATATATATATATATATATATATATATATATATATATATATATATATCTACACACACACAACCATCTCCTGATGGCCGAGTTGGTAGCTTTCCCACCTTTCCATAGGAGAGGTCAAGGGTTCGACTCTCACCAGTTTCAATTAGGGATGGCCACCGGTACACCTAAAGGGTGGGTTGCCTGACACATGAGTTTACCGGGTGTTGATGTTGCCCCGAGGTTGGGTCAGTCGGGTCGTCCAAAGGACAGGTCGGGTGGCTTCCTCGGTTATCAATATATATATATATATATATATATATATATATATATATATATATATATATATATATATATATATATACATACATACATACATACATACATACATACATACATACATACATACATACATACATACATACATACATATATATATATATATATATATATATATATATATATATATATATATATATATATATATATATATATATATATATATATATATATATATATATATATATATATATATATATATATATATATATGATTGCAAGACTTTGTCAATATTTTTATTGAAAAACACATAACAGCCCTGCTCCTCTATCCCTCCAAATCCCCATGCCTAATATATTTGTTTGTTGCACCCAAGTTCTACATCTTGAACTCACGTTTTAATGAAGCTTTCAAACATTAATTCAACAATATTCGTAGATGCAATTAACATGTCATCCACGTATAACAACATGTATATGTAGGAAATGCATATCCGTCGAGTATATACAATTATCAAATTGTTTCCTAACATATCCGTGAGAAATCATAAACGAATGAACCTTTTTATATCACTGCCTTAAGGACTGTTTAAAACCACAAATAGATTTTTTTTCAACAAACATACATTAACTTTCTTGATGGTCAAGGAAGCCCTCTGGCTGAGACATATAGATCTTTTCTTCTAAGTTACCATGTAAGAATGTAGTTTTGAAATCAAGTTGTTCAAGGTCCAAATTAAAAGCACTCACCATGGCTAATAGAACCTATATTGCTTTATGTTTCATAATAGGCGAAAAAACTTTATTATGGTTGATTCCTTCCTTTTGTGATAAATCCATTGCCACCGGCCTTCCTTTGAATCTTGCCAATTCAACTCTACGAATTCGTTTTTTCATTCTAAAATCCCATTTGCATCCCACTGATTTTGTTCCCTTTGGTAACATACTAGATCCCATGTTTCATTATTCTCTAGCAATTACATTTCTCCATTCATTTCCAATAACTACTCTGATACTTCTTTACTCGCAATTGTCACTTTATATAATCTTGGCTCATCTAAACCAATATTCTCTCCAAATGCCAATGTATATGCAACCAAAACAATGCCACAAGTACTAACACATCATACATACATGGCAGGCATATGAGTAAACCTCTTTTGGCTTCCTTTTTGATATAGATTCTTACTCATTATCCTTAACTTGAACATAATCATTCTTTGGCTCTTCCTCTGTAAGTTGCTTTTGAGACTTATCTTGATGAGAATGTTCATCATTGAGCTTCTATTAATTATCTATCACAACTCTATTTGAAGTTCATGTTTCAGAATCCACTGTTTGGTTAGCACAACAATCCTCTTTTCCCGCTAGACTCGAACCCTATCCTCTTTGGTCATACATAACAGATTCACCAAAGGTAGTATCGTTGCTAATCTAAATTTTGGTGTTATTTCTTCTTCAGTACATTACAACCAATAACATTTAACTCCAACTGCATATAATAGAAATATACACTTTATAGCCATTGGCTCCAGTTCACCATCACTAACATGAGTATTGTAACACCGTATATGATTTTCTTCCCATGGTTGTGATATTGTGGTTGTTTAGAGTTTTACCAGGTGTATAGGAACTGTATAAGTATAGCCTTAATTGAAAGTTTTGGAAAAGTAAGATGTCTAGTGGAAAGTTGCATGGATTGCGACGCGAAGCGAGGGTTACCACTCGCAAACCCCTCGCGACGCTAAAGGGTGGTGATCATGATGCGTGCTCTCGAACATTTTTATTCTGTTAAGTCTGTCATTTAGCCCTAAAACTCCCCTCACTCAAACTTTAGAAAAATTGATGGCAAAATCACTAACTTTGGACATATAATTGAAGAAAGAACCGAGAATTTACGTTTATAATCTAAAGAAGTGTTGCAAATTACTTGAATCAAGGTATGGTTGTTTTCTTTTGGGGAATTGATGGGTTATGAAACAGTAGATGATTAATTGGTGATGTTCTATCGAGTTTGATGTATATTACTGATAGTAGATTGAGTTTAGACCGATACCCGGCTGGTATATGTGCTGAAAACCTAATGTTGAGGTCTGAATCGAGACAGATCGAGGAGCTAGTCACTCGCGACCGTCATGTCGGGTAACTCTTTATATATCGTCACGATGCGGTAGCCAGTCGCGATATGTCCCGTTGTTATCAAGTTGATAGCGACACGGAAAATCGAACAAAAAGTTTTTTTTAAGCCTCTTAAAGGGGTCAAATGAGCTTGTAAAGCTGGGGCATTGTACTTAATGATAATCAAGACTATTTTGGGTATTGAATTGGTGTATAATCGTTGAAATGTGGTTGGAAACCCAATGTAGGTTGACCGAGGCGAACGATAACATTTAGTTTTGGATTAATTGCATTCACCCATTGCCACTACGTGATATTATAATATGAGTAATCTCTTATTTACCCTCCTATGTGGTGCTTGTGATGTAATTTCATTGTTGTAGTGAATTACTTCTTATCGAGCCTATGTGGCCAATATTGGCGATCTTTATCTCGTACGCCTTCGTGGCTAGTTGAGGTGATCTATACACATTGAAGCCTTATGGCTAGTCGTTGTTTATGCCTTAGTGGCTTTCTGTGCATTACTTATGGTGGGGGTGTGGTGATCCTTTGTGGCTCAAGACCACGAAGGTTGAGGAGGGGATGAGACTTGTTAATGTTATTGTTGTGGAGGTTGGTGGTGTGTATGGTGGTTATTGTGGATGAATTTGTTGTGATATGAATGTTGCTATTGTGCAAAATATTGTGGTGAATTCTTATTATGTTGTTCAGTATATCATTGATTATTCATTGAGCTCTTGTAGCTCACCGTTGTTATTACTAACCTTGTAGCACATAGGGATCCCACAAAGGGAAAAAATGTAGCAAAAATAACGTGCAGTGCTTCCGGGCCGCCGGCTTGATTGTAACTCCTGACTTGAGCAAATGTCGGGGGTTCAACTCCTGACTTGAGCAACATGTGGGGGATTTTCCCTAGGCGAAACCAACAGGTGAATGAGGGGAAAAGTGCGTGCTTCCGGGCCGCCGGCTAAATGCCGACCTGGTTTACCACGTCTGAGTACGCTCCATATAAATTATTGGCCGGTTCCAAAAAAAAAAAAGAAATTACGCTCGAGACATCTTTGAAAACTGGGGTCTAAACCCGTACTACAAAATGTAAATGTCACGTTTAGTATCAGTTTTATATCAATACCCTAGTGCCATCGTATGCATCTAGAATGTAAATGACATAATGCTTTTGCGACCATATGGTAATGGAATTTTAATAGCAAAAAGTAAAATCCAATTTTTTTTAACTTAAACGTGTTATAAATTATTTTCCTTAAAAAAAACATTTTTTATGTCCACAAATTTAAAACACTAAAAGATAAAGGGTACACTCAAAAAATCTATATAAAAAGACCATGAAGTAGAAGGATAATCGGAGTGAGTATTTCCACCATTGGAGTAGGATACGAGTGCCGCCCAAATTATCTGGAAGGGGTTTTGTTAGAACCAACTTCACCGGCTTCAAAAGGGATCAAATTTCCTACATCCCTCTAATATCTCGACAAAAATTTCAGGTCAGTCTCTATTCATGCAATTTATCTTGATTTTTCCAACATCAATCCCTTGAATTGCCAATTGATTGATGGATTCTGCGTATAATTCGTATGTTTGGCAATTTGTGCGGTGTTCTAATACGGATTTCGTTTCATTTTGTTGAGATTCTGGTGTTTAATCCGACGTTAATTGTATAAATTGCTGGCAAGTGTGTTCTAATGGCTTTCCTACAGTCTATCTCTGTGTGTGTCCCCTTGTCTCTTCATACACAAAACACATTCACAGGCCAAATCGATTTCCATTTTAGAATATTCTCGAAGCTTTGTAGGGGTTTAACCGTTTAAGAGATGCGGTAGGTCCTCTAACTTTTGCAATTAACTGAAGCTTTAAAAAAGTATATGAAATCATAAATTAAACGAGGAAAAGGCGGATTCCGTTACCGAACCACCGCCGTAACAGTAAATCAAAGATTTGCATCCATAAATGTCGCCGGAGGTTGACGTACCGGTGACAGTGAGTCAAGATGGATAAGAAGCAAATCACGGGTACCTATCAACATCACATCGTTTATAATCATTCAAATTCAAACATGTATTTGGGTGTCATTCATCACGTGTGTACCGTTTTCCCATTTAATCGATCCCACGTATAGCCGTGTTATAGGACATTGGTTTGGGGTTTGGGTTATTATTTAGGTTTAATTATCTGAATAATTTGATCAAAAATCAAACTGATTAAACAACAACAACAAAAACAAGTTGGGCCTAGCCCACTTGGCTAACAAGGTGATATACTAACAAGAAGGTCATGGGTTCAAACCCTGACACTAACATAACAAGGAGTAGTTTAGGAGTAGGAGTAGGATAGATTTGCCGTTCAAAAAAAAAAAAAAAAAAAAAAAAAAAAAAAAAAAAAAAAAAAAAAAAAGTGTCTAAAACTCTAAATTACCTGAATGTAGGGTTTTAAACGAACCGAACATTCAGCGAAGTGTTCGGCGGGAAGTTCGTTTATATAGTAATTGAACGAACACGAATACAAATTCTCGTTCATTTAGTTAAACGAACGAACATGAATAATGATCTTGTTCGTTCAATTATGTTCATGAACGTTCGTTTATTTTTGTTCATTTAAGTTCGTTTTATGTTCATAGATGTTCAATTGTGTTTGATTATATTATAATATTATATGTTCGCTAATGTTCGTGTTCGTTCGGTTCGTTTACTCGGAATGCAACTTTAGGCTACTTTGTTTGGGTTTTATCTATGTACAAGATATTTACTTTTGGCGTTTTGAATATTGGAATCAATTTTCAACAAAATGTAACGCATAAAAATCGTTTTTGTAATATGTTAAATAGTAACAAATCATTTTTTCACAAAATATAATTGTTTAGAAAAATAATATCTTAACGCAATTAACTGGAACAAATCAACAAATACGCATATTTTGTGAACAAAACGATCTAAGTGTTTACCTTCGCATGGTTTTTTTATTCTTTAAATAATTAATTTTTATAAATAAAAGTATAAAACAACCTTTTTCAAACCCATTTATTTTTGACAAAACTCACAACTAAACATTTTAGGAATTATTTTTTGTTTAGTGCTGAAGAAATACCGAACTTCTTGTTTTCTTTTGTGTTAGGTCATATTCTTCTTTAAAAAAGATAGAAAATTTATAAATTCATATGTGACTTGTACTACACGTAATCGAAGCTGTATCATATTATTGCCGGTAGTTGACTACTTGACTTCAATTAAAGGTTAAAGGGTAAAACTTGGAAGTCGTATTGCATTGAAATTAATTGTATGAATCAGAAGTAAAAACTTGTCTTTTTGTATTATTCAACAAGAAACACAAACCAGTATGGAGAAAAACCCTAATTCATTCGACACAAAAAAAATTGTTTGTTTTTTTGCGTCATTCATCTCAAAACATTCCAAATTGATTCGAAAAACAAACTCTCCTAATATTGTATGGTTAAAAAACCAACATTCAGTCGACTTTTAGGTATTTTTTTACTATAAATGGTACGAAGCCAAAAAAAAAATAAAAAAATAAACTGGACACAAAAATATTCGACGAAAACATAGGCTGCTTTCTCAATTAAAACATTTTGTTTTGCACCAATGAGTCTAAGGGGCTGTATATAACATCTGTATTTTTTCTAGATTGAATAAACTATGCTAATAAAAATAAATGACAATTTTATGAAAATGAATTCCACAATAGTTATTAATTTCAACATGAAAGGAGTTGGTAAGAAAAAAAAATAATAAAATAGGTAAAATATTAGTGTCTTAAAGATCAAGCCATGTTTTTTATATGACTTAACTCATTAAGTCATAAAGATCAAGCCATGTTTTTTATATGACTTAACTCATTAAGTCATTACATTAGATGTAAAAAAAACATGTAAGTATAACTATCAAGATTAAGTTATTAAATATTAAATCACTAAAAACAAAAAAAAACTCCTAAATTATTCTAGTACGTCACTACAATAACTCATTATTATTAACTCGTCATGTCATGGTATGGTCCATGAGTTGAACGTTCTTTCAGCTCAAAAACAAAGGACTGATTAGTAATTTAACAAAAGTTACATAAGTACGTTCTTTTAGCTCAAAAACAAAGGACTGATTAGTAATTTAACAATAGTTACATAAGTACTTGCATGTTACATGGTGCACATGTAACTCCAGATGTATTATTGCATATAATTGATCAAATTTTATTTTTTTGATTTAACATCCTTTTTTGCTTTATTTTTGTTTTTGTATAAAACAAGTCAAAGATTTAACAGTACTATTTAACATACTATTGCATTTATGTAATTTCTTGGTAATGCAAAAAGTTAACGTACTTGATTTATTTCCTCATATAATTTAATGTTTTGGGGCCCATACCATTATATAATTTTATATTATTAAGAAAAACTTGTTACATTTTTTTTAATATTCACGTTAAAATTTATTTTCTTTTAAAGATCGATTTTTCATGTCCGCAAAAGAATGAAAAGTAGATATAGGGACACCGAAGAAACCTAAAAGGCTAAAATAAACAGACCATAAAGTAGAAGCAAAATTGGAGTGTGTTTTCGAGTAGGATACGAGTGGCGCCCAAATTACCTTGTTAAAAAGACTTCACTCGCTTCGTAAAGCGATCAATTTTGCTGCATCCTGCTAATAATTCGTGTTTTTTCAGGTAATTATAAGTTGTAGTGATTTTCTCTTTTCTTTACAGCATTAATCTATTGTAATTGCTGATTGATTGACGCGTTTTGTGTGTAATTTGCATCTGTTGCGATTTACGCTGTGATCTGATATGGATTTTGCTTGATTTTGTTGAGATTTATGATGTTTCTATGGAAGGGTATAAGAATTATCTGGGTTTTATACTGTTATTGTTGATTTTTGTTTTTAAGGCTAGGTATTTGTCTCGTATGTCGGTGCTCACTACCAAAGTTACGATTATATGATTCCTATAATTTGATTTCTTCTTTAATTGCTTTACCCTTACTATATCTGATCACATTTATAGAAAAGTTTGTCATTATTCGAAGAATTCGTCATCTTGTCATCGTATTTTGCATCACGAGTGACTTCATGTCTTCATTTAATGAATTCTTTTTGTCTCCACAAGTTTTTGTTTGAGAATTATTCAGTTTTATGACGAAACTAAGATCAACACAAAATTGCATCAAGAGTGTTGTTTGGTTTCTATTTTAGTTCTAGGAATGGAATCTGTCAAAACAATTGGATTCTATCACTCATTTGGTTGGGAGGAAATGAGATGGAATTCAATTTTATATTTGGTTTGTGAATCTATCAAAAAAATAAGAATTTAAATTATGTTAATTGATCAAACACCCTTCCAATATATGTTTTGTAATGGCTTTATGAGGTCAAATTTGTCTTTTAGTGTAAAAATGAGTAAATAGAATCTAATTTTTACCATCCACCGTTAGGAATGATGTAATCCCTCACACATGGATTTTAAAGGAATATCCCGGAATTCAATTCCGTTGGTTTGGCAACCAAACACACCACCGAAAAAATTTCAATCCCATTCCTTTGTTGTTTTGATGTTTGATTTTCATATCAATAAAAGAAATAAGAATTTAAGCGATGTCAAATGACAAAAATACCCTATATTGATTTGTTTTGGAATTTGGAATGTCTTTTAATGTAAAAAGTGAAAAAAAAATGGAATTCAACTCTTACCACCGACCATTAGAAACAACGGAATTCAATTCCATTAGTTTCACAACCAAACACACAACAGAATGGAATTCAAGATTCCAATTCCTTTGTTGTTTTATTCTCGATTTGCAAATCAATAAACAAAATAAGAACACCAATCATGTCAAATGACCAAAATACCCTTTACTCCATTGTTTTCTAATATCTTCATCTTCTAGTCTAAAAACCAAAACCCGGAATTCAAGATTCCAGTTCAATCAAATTCCACCACAACACAACCCACCAACCGATCATCTTTTTTCTTTTTTTCCAATTTCACATTCCATTATTAAAAAAAATCTAATCTTTCTCATAACAAAAATTCCACAGAATGGGAACAACAGGCGAAACAAAATACGGTTCATTCACATACGAGAGCCTCGAAAGGGAACCATACTGGCCAACAGAAAAACTCCGTGTTTCCATTACAGGGGCAGGTGGATTCATTGCTTCCCACATTGCACGCCGTTTAAAAACCGAAGGCCATTACATCATTGCATCTGACTGGAAAAAAAACGAGCACATGTCAGAAGACATGTTTTGCCATGAATTCCATCTTGTTGATCTTCGTGTGATGGATAATTGTTTGAAAGTTACTGAAAATGTTGATCATGTCTTCAATTTGGCTGCTGATATGGGAGGAATGGGATTCATTCAGTCGAATCATTCGGTTATTATGTATAATAACACCATGATTAGTTTCAACATGCTCGAGGCTTCCAGGATCACTGGTGTTAAGAGGTTTGTTGACTATTTGACTTCATATTGTTGATTTTTACATTTGACTTTTTTACAATAGATTGACTTTCATGTTATTATGGTGTACAGGTTCTTTTATGCCTCTAGTGCTTGCATTTACCCTGAGTTTAAACAGCTGGAAACCAATGTCAGCTTAAAGGAATCAGACGCTTGGCCTGCTGAGGTTATTAATTTTTTTTATTAATAATCAACTCTTTACTTTAACAAATATATATATTTCTAATATGGTTAACCTATCAATGACTTAATTTTTGCCACATCAGCTTTTCACTAACTAAATTTAACTAAAAGCCTTTGATAATGGTTAACCATTTTCAAGTTCTTTTTTTAGAATTCATCAATTTATATTTTATCCTTGTCATGTTTTATAAATCCCCCTCATTAAATTTGTCATTTTTTCAGCACACAACATATCAGAAAAAAAAAAAAGATATCACTTGACGATGACATTTAATTATTAATTAAATATATTACAAAAATTGATAACTATGTCGTGTCTATTTTACGAAAATATTAATTATGATAAAGTTACCACGTGTATAGTTATATTGATAAAAAAACGATAAAAATATTATATGAAAACTTTTACGAATTCAATATTCAATATTGGATAATTAAAATACCATACAGTATTTTTATTAAAATAAGCTGATTAGTCAACAAATAATAAAAGATTTGAAGTTTAAGTAAAAAATTAGAGTAAAATGAAGTATTATTGGATGAAGGGGGCTAATTGTAATAAACACAAAACTAAAATTTTTTTACTAAATAATAAGTGGTTGATAGATATTACCAAAAAAGCTATCTGTTTCAAAGGTAAAAAGCACTTTAATAGTTTAATATTAATAACCTTAAAAAAAAACTTCTCATTTGTCTTATTTAGCCTCAAGATGCTTACGGTTTGGAAAAACTAGCAACCGAAGAGCTATGCAGGCACTACACTAAAGACTTTGGAATTGAATGCCGAATTGGACGCTTTCATAATATTTATGGACCTTTTGGCACATGGAAAGGTACCAATTAACACACACACTCTTTATAAAACCAAGGGCAGTTTGGGAATTCTAACTTTTCTACATTTTTTACAGGCGGAAGGGAGAAAGCACCTGCTGCTTTTTGCAGAAAAGCCCTTACGGCTGTTGATAAGTTTGAAATGTGGGGAGATGGCCTTCAGACTCGATCTTTTACCTTCATTGATGAGTGTGTTGAAGGTGTCTTAAGGTACTGTTTTTTATTTATGAGGGTATTTACGTCTTTTTCCATAGACGAGAGAACCTCCCCTGTCCCATGTTTTTTGACTTGCTCTCAGTCCAATACAAGTCATTAGCACAAAAAAGTGTATTTGTGTTCTTGCAACTTGTACGTTGTGCAAGGAAAGTTGTACATTATTTCAAAAATTAAAAGGATGATTAGGGCATTTACGTCTTTTTGCATAGGCGAGAGAGTACTTGTCCCACATTTATTGGACTTGTGTTATTGCAACTTGTACTTTGTGCAAGGAAAGATGTACATCATTGGCGGCTTGAAAAACTATCTAACTGAATTAAAAGGATGATAAGGGCATTTACGTCTTTTTTTGGAGGGGACAGAAACCTTTTTTTCTCATTGACATCAGTCCTTAGTTTCCGTCCAATGCAAGCCAAACACAGTTCAGTACACATGGGACATAAAACTGTAACTTGTATTGTACGTTGTGCAATAAAAGTTGTACATGGAAATTGATTTATTTATATGATTTTAACAGGTTGACAAAATCGGACTTCCGTGAACCGGTGAATATTGGAAGTGATGAAATGGTAAGTATGAATGAAATGGCTGAAATTGTTCTGAGCTTTGAGAACAAAAAGCTTCCTATCCACCACATCCCGGGCCCCGAAGGTGTACGCGGTAGAAACTCTGACAACACTTTGATCAAAGAAAAGCTTGGGTGGGCCCCCACCATGAAATTAAAGGTAAAAAAAAACAGTTATTTTACTTGGAAATTGGAGTAGGGACCAAAAAGTCACAAGATCCTCAAATAAGGACCAAAATTGCTAAGGAACTTTTTTGTGACAAATTATGAAAAGTCAGCTATACTTGAGGACTAAAAATGTAATTTACCCTAAAGAAGAATAGTTCATTACTAAATCGATAACATGGTGACGTTATGTTGTCTTTTGCCATGTCATAAAAACCGGCTAATCGTCTCTAGACGGTTGAAAAATGTATAAAATAGTGTAATTACTACAGAAACTAGTTAATTGGATAACTTAATATATCGGCAAAAATAGAATTATCTTTTTGTACTTTGTTTTATTTATTTATTATATCATCTTACTTTCATTTATTTCTCTTACCACTTTGTACTTTCTTATTTTCTTATTTTCTTATTAAGACATTGTACACACCAAGTTTTCTCCATAAACAACAATATATGCTTTAGCAGTGTTGTACAGTATGCATAGAAGACATCGAATTGTTGTGTACGGATAAAAACTGTTGTGTACAAATCACTTCCCATTACAATTGGATAGATTTTTTGAAGTATATTAAAAAAAAATGAAAGTACATTGCTATTTCTTGCATTTAACCGTATCTCTCATATCCTATAGGATGGATTAAGAATCACATATTTTTGGATCAAAGGACAAATCGAGAAAGAAAGAGGCGAAGGCTTTGACCTTTCGGTTTATGGCTCGTCTAAAGTGGTTGGGACCCAAGCACCCGTTCAACTCGGCTCTCTCAGGGCGGCTGATGGCAAAGAGTGAAGACTTCAAGAATTCAAGACTATTTTATATTAAAATTATTAATGTTTTGTGAATGCATTTATATTTATCTTGACGTGTAATCTCCTAGAGCTTGCTACGTTGTGTGATCTCTTATCGTTTGTTATCGTGCTTTAGCTTCCGTATTTTTGTTGTTTTTTGAGTGAGGCATTTCCCTTATGGTCTTCTTGTAAGTCTTATGAAATATTTATATGGTTTGAGAAAAAATCTATGCGTTTAAGAGTACAAAAGGGTGTGGATCTCTCATTTTCAAGACGTGTTTGTGTTTTTTTTAGTAGAAAGGATTAAATCCACAACTCTTGACATAACCTACATAATGGAATCAGGTATGCTAAAGTTGTCGCATGCAAAATATAAATATCAGTGTCGTGAAACTAGCTATTCAGTACTCGTTTGGCTGACCGGAGACTAGCATGTATTTGGATTACTCGAAAAGTACTCGGATTGTATAAATTATATGAAAATATGTTTAGGGAAATTATATGCATGTCAAAAATCATAAATTGATTGAATTTTATTACAAGATTAATTGAAATATCATAAGTTGATTAGACTTAATAAGTATTAGTCTTTTTTTTTATTTTATCAAATCTACATTAAGTTGTACAAAATTAAAATCAAACAAGGTTGAATAAATAACTAAATATATGATATATGTTTAAAAACATTACTTAATAATTATAGTTATTTAATTTTTTTAAAAATAGTCAATATTATTGAGTTTGACCGATTTGATCTGGTTTGTCGAGTTGGACCGATTTTTACAGAGTTTGACCCGAGTAGCGCCTAGTTTGACTGAGGTTGGCCGATTTCCGAGTTGTTTGGCTGAGTTGGCTTGACTCTCCTTGGTAAGAGGCCGAGTCTGAGTACTCGACCGAATACTCGTCCTAGTTGACCGAGTTTTACAATACTGATAAATATACGGTAAACATGAATAATTATTTTTTTACTATAACCAAAATGGGACAAAAATGAAAGTTCTATATTGAAGAAATATGTTTGGATTTTCATTCATAATCTTATTGAGAAAATTTTAAAATAATAAGTAACTTACTAGATAAATCATACAAAGTCACGCAAAGACATTAAGTCATTTTAATTTTAAATACAGATCGTAAACACATGTTCATTATATAAACGTATTAAATGTTTTAGGGTTGCCCAATGAGTGTCAGTGGGGCGATGCATGAACTATGAGAGCTTGTTGACAGCAAAGGCTACATCCGGACAGGTAAGAGATAAATATTGTAAAGCTCCAACAAATGATCGGTAATCTTTAGGATTTGGTAAAGGTGTACCATCATTTATAGCGAGATGGTCTGAGGTCGTTAAAGGTGTGGAAGTGGGTTTACAATCACTCATGTTAGACTTTGTAAGGAGGTCAAGAATGTATTTGCTTTGGGAGAGGAATAATCCATCAGGATCAGGGAGGACTTCAACTCCAAGAAAGTATGAGAGATTGCCTAAGTCCTTGAGAGATAACCTGGTGGCAAAAGTTTTTATGAATGAAGAGATGAGAGAAGAGCTGGGACCGGTGATTATTATGTCATCAACGTACACAAGAATATAGATTGAGTATGTGATAGATTTACGAACAAAGAGTGGGGGATCATATATTATTGATTTGAAACCAACGGAGAGAAGAAAAGACTTGAGTTCATTGTACTAAGCACATGAAGCTTGGCGAAGACCGTAGATTGCTTTATTTAGTTTGCAAACATGGTTTGGGAAGGATGGGTCAATAAACCCGGGAGACTGTGACATATAGACTGATTCATTGAGCTTTCCTTGTAAAAAGGCATTGTTTACGTCGAGTTGGCGAAGACACCAGTTTTGGGAGGTGGCAAAGGATAGAATGAGACGAAGAGAAGCGGGTTTCACAACGGGACTAAACGTTTTGATGTAGTCAAGGCCTGGTCGTTGATGGAAGCCCTTAGCAACTAAGCATGCCTTTAGACGGTCGATAGTACCGTCGGGGTTGAACTTAGTTCGAAAAACCCATTTACATCCGCCAAGATTAGGGGCAGATTCAGGTGAGACGAGGGTCCAAGTTTGATTTAGAATAAGGGCGGCATGTTCGTCTTGGATGGCTTTACGCCATTGAGGTTGTTTGAGTGATGTTTTGGGGTTCTAGAAATGGTTGAGCAATGGTTTGATAAAGAAGAAAATTTTTGTTGTGGTATTTGGAATTTGGTTTTCGAAATTGTCGAGTGTGTATGGTGGAGTTTTGAGTAGGTTGAGTGGAAGCAGTTTGAGGAGATATAGTGCTGGTGGTATTATGAGAAGTATTTGAGGTATTGTTAGGATTAGTAAAACAGGAAGGGTTATCGGCATGAGAATTTGGTGGTGAAGGGTTGTTATCAGGAGAAGTGAAGGGTGAAGGAGAATGAGATGGATGAGGAGGGGAAGGCGATGATAAAGGGACGAGATCGATTGTAATCCAAGTCTATTGGTGGTGGGGGTGTGTTTGTTTGAGTGAGGGTATTATAAGGAAACTTTGTTTCAATGAAATGAACATGACGAGAGGTGTATATTTTATTTGTGAGTGGGTCAAGGAGGTGGTAAGCACTTTGGGAGGAGGAGTAACTTACAAAGATGCATGGTTTTGAATGGGATTGAAGCTTGTGTTTGGAATAAGGACGAAGCCATGGGTAAGCTAGACATCCAAAGCTGCGTAATTTTTCATAATTGGGAAGTTGATTGAAAAGACGGTGATAAGGGGAATCGTTTTGTATAGTGGAAGTGGGTAGTCTATTTATGAGGTAAGTGGCGGTGGTGACGGCAAAGGGCCAGAATTTGAGTGGCATTTTTGCATGAGAGAGTAAGGAGAGGCTGGTTTCGACAATATGTCGGTGTCTTCTTTCGGCATACCCATTGTGTTCGGATGTGTGAGGTGGAGAGGTAAGATGGGAAATTCCAGAATATACAAAATAGGAAGCTAGTTTTATATATTCACCACCGTTGTTAGAGAAAAATTGTTTGATTTTGGTTTGAAAATAGTTTTCGACAATGTTTTGAAAGCGGATGAAAGTTGTAAAAGAATATGACTTTTGTTTTAACGGGTAAAGCCAAGTGTATTTGGTGTAATGGTCAACAAATATGATGTAATATTTAAAACCATCAAAGGAAGTAACAGGTGAGGACCGTACATCTGAAAAGATTAGTTGTAAAGGAGAGTGAGAGACAAGATATGAGCTATGAAACGGAAGCTTATGGCTTTTATTAATGCAACGTGAATTACAGTTTTCTTTGGAAGAAGGAATACTAGAAACATTAGAAGCTAAATATTGTAAAACTCTAAGATGCGGATGTCCAAGTCGATGATGCCATGGAATGGACTTATTGGATTGCGTGTGAAATGCAATATGTGAAGAGGAGGAACGAAGTACATAGACTCCACGACTAGTTGTTCCCTGGAGCAAGGTTCGTTTGGTTTTGAAGTCCTTTATAAGAAAACGGAAAGAATAGAATTGGATTAATTAGTATATTGTTATCAATACACAATCTAGAAATAGATATGATTTTTCTAGATATAGAAGGAACACACAGAACATTATTGAGAGTAAAAGAAATATTTGAGAAGTTGAGAAATAAAGAGCCAACATGAGTAATAGTAAGGGACGAACCATCACCAATAACGAGTTCATCTGCGCCATCGTATGGGGTATGGAGAGACAGTGCATTGAGATCGTTGGTGATGTGATGAGATGCACCACTATCAAATAGCCAATCCGGATTGATGCTATGGGTAGGGTTTGTTGTGTTTATGACATGAGCTTGTGGGTTTTTGTTGTTGTGAGTGGTGCGTGGGAGAGATGGTATATTAACATGTGGATACTTGTTTTTGAAAGCATAATAGGAAGTGAGAGAGTGCCCTTTGGTAAAGCAGAATTGACATTTGCCAAGAAATTGTCGGGGTGGGGTAGTTGATTATTGGGGAGTGGGAAAGAGTGCAGGAGAGTTGTTTGAGTTTCGAGTTTTCCAGGGCCTGTTTGGTGTTCGTTTGTTGGCTGCAAAAGCAGTAACGGGCTGGTGTAGGTTGGTCGTGGGTGATGAATTTTGAACTAGGTATAGTTCATAATTAACGAGTTTCTCGTAAAGTTCATGAAAAGATATTGGTACATCTCTTGCATGAACGACATCTATGATAGTTTTGTATGAGGTTGAATCCAAACGTTGCAATATGGTGTCTATAATATCTTCTTCATCCATCTGTTTGCCTAAAATACCGAGTGCGTCCACTAGAGTTTTAATGGATTGCATGTAGTCGGTGATAGATTGGTCAGAGGTTTTAGTGGTACGTTTTAGGCGATGTTGGAGTTTTTTGATGTGACCACGGGAAGCTTTTGCATATGTGTTTGAGAGAATTTTCCAAGCTTCAAAAAATGATGAAGCATTTGTGATTAAGGGAACAATAGAGGGGGAGAGTGTACCGACAATAGCTCCAAAGAGTAGGTGATCCTGGCGAAACCATGCTGAGTAATCTTTGTGAGGAGTAACGACTCCATCAGTATTGACAGTTGGTTGTGGAGAAGGGTTTGTGCCGTCAATGAATTTATAGAGATCGAGACAATAGAGGAGAGCTTCGATCTGGGTTTTCCAGCTCATATAGTTGGTGGAAAGAAGTTTTAATGAAGGGGGAAATTGTACGACAGTGAGTGATGAAGTTTTGAGATGGAGTGAGTGAACGACAGATGAGGCAGAGTTGGATTCAGAAGCCATTGTGAGGAAGGGAAACGGCGGTCGAAGAAGTTTAAGAGAGAGGAAGGGTTTGCCTGGCTGATACCATATAAACGTATTAACCAAAATATAATTTTGATTGAATGGAATTCATGTACATATACATGGGAAGATCCTAGAAATATGGATATGTTACAACAATTTAAATCTAGCCTTATCTCTATCCTTATTTCTAATAAGGAAGTAAATAAACGTATGATAAAATACATAAATAAATATGATACAAAGAACTGGTTATATGTTAATACATTATTCTAAGCTCTAAACACTTGATCAAAGAAATTTATGCACAAAACATCGTGTTTTGGAATTGTCGGTTCAATTTGGGTTTTTATTTTCTAGTTTTCATATATTAAATACTAAATTTGATCGTAAAAGTTTGGTTTTTCTAAATACAAAAATGACGCTGCCGGTTTTTCGAAACTATTCAACTTTGAGGTTTTGAGAGAAAACCTTCTCTTTAAAGTGAATGAAAGGTAAAATGAGGAAGTGTATGTAGATATTATATAGACATGCTATTTTTATGTGATATAAGAATCGATTATCACATCGTATAGGCCACAAGTGGTACCAACCGATGCTTTGGTCATTCAGTTAACTCCTTGCTACCAGTCCGTGTTTGCTCTTAGAATTCTCACCAATATTTGTCTTACTCAAGTCGACATTCTCGCTTACGCTTTGCCCACTACTGCTTGCATATTCCCAAGCTGGAGAGGTGGGAGAGGGGAGAAATTGAAGTGGATTTCTATCTATATTCGACAGCTTGTAATTTTTTTTACATCCTAACATACAAACACAGAAGCATAAAAGATGGGTTTGGGCATCGGTGTTGGTCGGTTAACCAATCAGTTCCATATCATAACACCATACTAAATATCTGAATTGCCTCACTAAACCAACTTGAGGCTGTTTGGTGTGGGCTAGTTAGGGTTGCCAAGATTCAAAAGGATTAGGGTTAAAAACAATAATAGCAATATTAAGCATATTTTTTGCCTAAAAAATTACGAAAAAATATATTGAAAGAGATACAAGATCGTTTTAGATTAAAATTACATTAACTTTTAGAAGATATATGAAATGAAATAAATGGACCATCAATAACTGGTAAAAGGCGGTCTACCCCACAACCTAAATCCAAGAATTATTTAACTGAATTGAGATTTTAAATAGTTATGTTTAAACCATTCAACACACTTAGTTGAATAGGTTGACTTAGTGTTGATATTATGTCAAGATGCCAACCCGTTTAAATAAAGCCATTATTTTTATTTTATATTAAATTCCATATCAATATTTAGTTATTATATATTTAGTGAATATAAACAAAACGTTAATTATTACAATTGCCCCGCTCCTTGCTCATTTCTAATTTGTAAACCCAATTGGCGATATTTATTTCACTTTTACCTCACTCACTCACAAAGTGAATGCCGAATTGGTTGTAAGTTAGACATTTTCAATGTTATTCGATACTTATTTGTATTTGTAGTTGTAAAAGTTTCTAACATTGAACAATTATTTGGGTTTATAGATTATTTAAATAAATGTATTCTTGTTTATTTTATTAATATTTTGAGATTTCAATGATCGATCCGAGTTAAGCACGTTTATTAACACGTTGGGTTGAGAAAAAAATAAACGGGTCAACCCGATTCAACCTGTTTATCTAACATCTTGGGTTGAAAAATCTCAACCTCTTTATTTATTCATACAATTTTTCATTGAAATAATTGTTCAAATCATTTAATTAAACTGTTAAACTCCAGCCTAACCCAACCTGACCTAGTGCCACTACTGTTGGTCTAACGCGGAATTCTAAAATCCCAAATACAAATTCAAATAGCCTGTCTAAAAATGCGTATTTTTTTCTCAATCCAACTAAACTACTAAAAAACTAACAAAGTGATAGAAAATCAATGTTGATAACTTGATGTTTTGATCGGATAATCTGATTTCCAAAACATGGATATTTGAAATTTCGAATATTCAGTTTTTCGGATATTTTCAGCGTATATATATATATATATATATATATATATATATATATATATATATATATATATATATATATATATATATATATATATATATATATATATATATATATATATATATATATATATATATATATATATATATATATATATATATATATATATATATATATATATATATATATATATATATCTAATCAGGATCGGGAGATGACACTTCTTAAAGTGAGGACTTGCGAGGACACCTTAAAAAATTGAAAAAAATATAAAAAAATATAAATAATAAAATAGATCATAGTACTATATCGGAGAAAAAAAATTCAAAAAAAAAACTTTTCGATCATTATTTTTTTATAATGAAATAATGATCCAAAATAAAAACAGAAAAATTGCATCATTACGTTTTGCAATGATGCAAATTCTTTTTTCAAATTTTTTTGATAATGATATAGTACTATTCTCGATTTTATGATTTGTATTTTTTTTTATATTTTTTTTCAATTTTTTTAAGGTGCTCGCGAGTTCTTACCGAAAAAAGAGTCCTCACCGGAACCGGACCCTATATATATATATATATATATATATATAGAGTTAGTATTAAATAAAAATGTTAGTTATTGTGTGATTGTAAGACTCTGTTTGGACTGTTAGATTGAAACAATCAGTGGTTGTGATCAAAATTGCATTCTTGTAAATAAATACAAAGAATTTATTTATTTTATTAATAAAAATACCGAAAAGGGTATAACAGTAAATCGCAACACCTATAATTAAGGAATGGTTTATCATTAATACCCAAATATGTTACGATCACGGAACACGATATACCGAATCAGTTACAAAATAGAAACTCATTACAGATACTGAACCTCCGATTTCACGACGAATCCAAGCATTCTTCGAGACATATCGATGGCACAAAGAACAAGTAGTTCACGGCTGACGGAAAATTTCCAGTTCAAATATTCAAACATTCTACGAGAATACGATTCTTACAGTTTGTTAACGACATGCTCTGAGAATGAGAATGTTGGAGAATAAAGAACCCATTCTTGAGAACTTAATGACATTATCTGAGAATGAGAATGTTGCTGAATAAATAACTCATTCTCTGAGAATGGGAATGTTGCAGAATAAATAACTCATTCTCTGAGAATGAGAATGTTGCAGAATAAAGAGTCATTCTTGCAGAATAAAAAACCCATTCATTCTCTGAGAATGAGAATGTTGCAGAATGAGATTTAAAATTCTTCGTCTTCATCGACAGAATAAATAACTCATTCTCTGAGAATAAGAATATTGCAGAATAAAGAGTCATTCTTGCATAATAAAAAACTCATTCATTCTCTGAGAATGAGAATGTTGCAGAATGAGATTTAAAATTCTTCGTCTTCAACGACCTTCTGTAAATTGATTCAACACATCAACTTCTTAATCAACCTTCTTCTTTTTCTACCGGCAAAGTCAACGATTTCAATACCAGAGGATACGAAGGTAGCCACTTAGCTGTCGAAATCAACCCGACAATCACTCTTCATCTTCGGTGCCGACGGCGGCAACGGCTGAGGGCGGCGGCGGCGACAACGGTTGAGGGCGACGGCGCCGGCACCCACCGTATCCTCGTTGTTCACGATCGTTCTAGCGTAGGATGATGGTGATGACGGCCAACGTAGGGTTAGAGAAATTACACGCACAATCGTCAATTAGATACCTTAATTTTAGGGATTTATTGTTGTATAATAATTAATTTAATTAACAAAATGTCAATATTACCCCTATCAAACGATTGGTCCACAATTAGTCCTACATTCACACAATATTTAAAGATTGTATTTGAACCTACATCTATATATATATATATATATATATATATATATATATATATATATATATATATATATATATATATATATATATATATATATATATATATATATATATATATATATATATATATATATATATATATATATATATATATATATATATATATATATATATATATATATATATATATATATATATATATATATAGGGTTTGGATCATGAAGGAACCCTATATATATATAGGGTTTGATTCGATTCTGTAAAACCCTACCATTTTCTCTCCCGTAACATCTGCGATTCTCTCAAAATTTTCAAAGAAACCCTAAGTTTCAAAGAAACCCTAACCTTTTCTCGAACAGATCGTTCAAATCCTTGTTCGAAATCAAGACGGTTCGCACAAGATCGTTCAAATCGAGGTATATTTCTACGATTTTTGGAAGTGATTGAAATTTAAGCTTACTTAGAGTCATATTGTATGTTTTATGCTTAAATCATCAAATAAAACCTGGGGAGGTAGCACTCTCCACTCATTTTCTTCAATTTTGTCTTCTAGGTTTAGCATTCTCCACAAATCCACAATTCCATGGTAATTTGCGATTTATATGAAAGTTTTGTTAGGATTCTATGTTTAATTCATGAGTCTAATAACATTATCACGTGATTTTGCTTGAATTCTAGTTTACAGTGTTCTCTTGGAGCTCGTAAATCAAAACTCTATGAGTAAGGAATTGAAGTTTTAAAAAATCAAATCAAATGATATTTTACCTTATAATTGTGTTTTCAAATCTTAATTTCGGTTGATGGTTTCAAATCATAAGGTTAGTGTTCTCTTACCTAATGGATCACTATTTGATATATCTAAATTCGAAGTTGATTCTTTAATTGATGGATTAGTTGTGTTAATGGTGTTAATCATGTTCTGATTTAGTGTTAGGATACACATTGAATTTCAATTGGTTATTAGAAGTTGAATTAGATGTCTTAGATTGTTTTCGAAAGTGATTCATGTTTATTAATAACTGTTAGTTCGATTGTTACAGGTTATATAAAGTTACTTCTTTCAAAAAGTTATGAGAAAAAAAAGTGAAAGGATTATGAAAAAAAGCTTGAGGAAGTTCAAAAATGATAAATATGATCCGGTCTTAATAGAAGATGATGATACTTCTGATACACAAGAAGAAGAAACTCAGAAAAGCCAAGAGAACAAAGATACACCAGAAACTGAAGACTCTGAACCCAAAACACAAGAATGTAAGGACCAAAACTATAATTCACTTGAAAAATATATAATCAGAAGGACCAAAACATATACATATAAATATGCATATGCATATTTATATGCATATATTTGATTGTCTATACATAAATTCATATATAAAATAGGATATGCATATGAAATACAAAAATCAATCTTTACAACATGCATATGCATATGCATATACATATAAATATTCTTTGTATTGACATTGCTATGTATATCAACATGCAGGTACTCCCAACATGCTTATGCATAATGCATATAAATATTGAAAAATATTTAAATTACAGTTTTCATCCCTGTGTTTTAAATTTAGATTAAATCACAAGGACCAAAACTGTAATTAACTTGAAATAAATTTGTATCAACATGCATATTTTTTTTAATTTAAAAATATGTAATCAAAAGGACCAAAACTCTAATTTACTTTAAAAATAGAGTAAACTACAGTTTTGATCCTTGTGTTTTACATTAACTTACATTTTTTCTCCTTTATACAAGATTTTTTTTACTTTGAAAAATATGTAAGCACAAGGACGGAAACTGTAATTTACTTTAAAAATATGTAATTACAAGGACCGAAACATATGCATATAAATATGCATATGCATATGCAATATGCATACACATATTTATATGCATATATTTTATCTGTACATATATTCAGTTGTGGTCCTGTGGACCTTCTTGTTTAAATTAATTTACAGTTTTAGTCCTAATCTTATAAACTATAATTTGTGATCACTGTGTTTATATTAATTTACATTTTTTCTCCTTTTTACAATATTTTTTTTCTTTAAAAATATTTAATCACAAGGACTGAAACTCTAATTAATTTAAAAATATGTGATCACAGGGACTAAAACATATGTATATAAATATGCATATGAATATGCATAAATATGCATATGCATATTTAAATGCATATATATTTGATTATCTATACACATATTCACTTGTGCTCTTTGTGGTCCTTGTGGTTAAAATTAATTTACAATTTTGGTCCTAATGTGATATTTTTAAAAACAGTCATTTAATCTATAAAATATTTGAATATGTATAAATATTCTGATATATGTTTTGAAAATATATTGTAGGGTCCAAAACAACAAAGACAACTATTATATCAAAAGAAAAAAAAACAAGAAAATCAAAAAGAAAAATAGATTCGAAGAAACAGAAGATTGTTTTCGAAGAAACTAAACAAAGACTTGAAAAAAAATCAGATGACATTATTCATACAAGGACAACACCAACACAGTTTTTAAGTGTAATTGAAAAATTAAACAAAAAACAAAAAGAAACAGTAACAAGTATGGGTTTTGGTTCTCTATTAAATATGAAACTGGATGTTATACCATCAAAACTAGGGTATAATCTAGTTGATATTTTTGATGATGAAAAACTTTTGCTTAAAACATCCGAGGGTGTCATAAAAATTAGTATAGATTTAATATACGATTTATTGAGAATTCCAAAAGGAGATGTAAATTTAGAATATTTGGAAGAACACCCTGATGCACATCCAGTAATTCAGAAGTTCCAGAAACAATTCAAAGACTTCAAAAAGCTAAGCAAAAAAGATGTTGCAGAGAAGATAATGAGCACAGGAGATCATGGAATTTTATTCAAATTAAATTTTATTGTTTTATTCACAAATAGTCTTTGCAAATCTCAAAAAAGCGGGATTTGCCTAACAAAAGTTGTTAACAAGTTAGTTGGAAAAGTTGACATTTCAAAAGTCAACTGGTGCAACTTTGTTTTGGAGGCTTTGAGAGGGTCGAAAAAGTATTGGAAGAAAAAAAATGATAACAGTTTTTATGCAGGACCGGTAGCACTTTTACTTGTAAGTATTTTTAAATCTATTAAACTGTTTTAATCTATTGAAAATAATTAACAAAATTTATTTTGGTGCAGCTTGCTTATATTCAAACAGTAACATCAGCAGATGATGGATCTAACAAAACAAATCTGAAAAAAGTTCCAGCAATAAACTTCTAGAACAAAGATGAGATGAAAAGAAAAAAATTTTATGAACCAATAAAGGTGAAGAAAGTGAGAGAAGGTAAATTGGAAGAAGAAGAGATTCCTTCATCAAAAAAACATAAATTGGAACCAACTGTTGAGGTATATTTATATTCATATACATACATCTTTACAAATTTTAAAATTTATTTTAATATATGTTTTTTTCTTTCAAAGGTGAAGAAAGGAAAAGAAGATAATTTGGAAGAACAAGAGATCCCAACAAAAAAGCGTAAATTAGAACCTATAATTGAGGTATATATGTATATCCATATTAATATGCATACTTTGCTGTACTGATTAAAAAATATGTATATTTAATAAGTATATGGAAACATATTTTTATTTATATGCATATTGTTATTTATATGCATATGCACATGCATTTTATAACATATTTATATGCATATTCTTATATATATATATATATATATATATATATATATATATATATATATATATATATATATATATATATATATATATATATATATATATATATATATATATACATATATATATATATATATATATATATATATATATATATATATATATGCATACATATATACATATAAATTTATATATGTGAATATTTACATGCATATGTATATGCATATAAATATGCATATTTATATATATATGTATATGCATATATATATATATATATATATATATATATATATATATATATATATATATATATATATATATATATATATATATATATATATATATATATATATATATATATATATATATATATATATATATATATATATATATATATATATATATATATATATAAAATTAGCCTGTGCATTTTGACAAATAGTTATTAAAAATTAATATATACATTTGCATTTTCTATAAATTGAAAATGGGGTTATACATCTCTTATAATCAATATTTGTTGGGTTTCAAAGATTGAGGTAAATTTTAATATTTATTTTAATATATCTTTTTTTCATGCAATAATGATATGTTTTAATATTTCATGACTAAGTGTTATTTGAGTGGGCTATAATTTGTATGAAAACCTATGTTGGAAGGAATATATCTTATTTAAAAATTAAAGTGATATCTGAATGCAGGAAATTTATGATTGTTTTTTATGATGACATATTAATTTGAATAAAAAGGAAGCAAACTTCATGATGTGATTAAGAAGCCCAAAACCAAAATGCATGTTATTTTGTTAGGAAATCTTAAAAGTATTGTTTTATCATTTATACTTATATATTATGATGTTTTTTGGTTTTGAGCTTCTTAAACATGTTATGATATTTGTTTCCTTTTTATTATTATTATGTCCGTGGAAAACAATTATATAAGAATCTAATTCAGATATCTCTTCATAAGTTTTTAAATATTTTTGATGTATCTAATTCAACTAGGTTTTCATATAAATTATAGCTCACTCACATATCACTTTCTTAATGAGTGTTTAGATATATAATTTAAGCATGATATGAAAAATATATTCAAAGAAATGTTAAAATTGCATCTTTTATTTGAAAACTGATAGATATTGATTTAAACAAATGATAACCCCATTTTCCATTTATCACAATGTAAATACCAAGTAGATTCTTCTGTCTACAAATACATCTGTACACATATACTCTTTAAAAAAATATTTACAACATGCATATGCATAAAAATATGCATATGTATATAAATGGTCTTTTGTACAGATCTTGTTATCTATATCAACATTCATGTGCATATCTACATAAATATGCATATAACAAATTATGTACATATAACTTGTATACCCATATGCATATACATATGTATATGATCTGTATATGCATACATATATGCATATAAATTTATATATGTGAATATTTACATGCATATGTATATGTATATAAATATGCATATTTATATATATATATGTATATATATATATATATATATATATATATATATATATATATATATATATATATATATATATATATATATATATATATATATATATATATATATAATTAGCCTGTGCATTTTGACAAATAGTTATTAAAAATTAATATATACATTTTCATTTTACATATGGATACGTATATGTATATGATCTGTATATGCATACATATATGCATATAAGTTTATACATATGAATATTTACATGCATATGTATATGCATATAAATATGCATATTTATATACATATGTAGATGCATACATGTATATATATATATATAATTATTTGTATGCATATATTTGATTATAGATATGAATTTAAATGTATATCTATATAATATTTTTAAAAACTGTAATTTATTATACAGATGCACATTCAAATACATATATGAATAACTTCCTTTTATGTACAAAACATTTACAGGAACAAATTGAAGGCATTAGCGTAAAGATTTCAAGAATACGCAAATGGAAAACAGATGTAGAAATTATGCTAAGTTACTGTTTGGAAAACCACCCAAACAGAAACGAATTCAATAATCTCAAAAAGGAATTTGATGAATTATTTGAAGTTAAGAAAAAAACTGGTGATGTTGAAACATTTGAAAAAGAAGACATTGAAGAAAAACAAGATGAAGTGGATGAAGAAAAAGAAAAAGATAAAGTTGATGAAGAAAAAGAAAAAGAAAAAGAAGGTGAAAAAGAAGGTGTTGAAGTAGATGAAGAATTTCAAAATGTTGAAGAAGATGAAGTACTTGAAGAAGCTGAGCACAATGCTGAAAAAGATGAAAGAAATGTTCCTGAAGTTGAAGACAATATTGAACAAAATGCTGAAAAGAATGTTGAAGAGAGTATTGAAGAAATTGAAAAGAATTTTGAAGTTGAAGAAGTTGAAGAAACATTGAAAGACCCTGCATCAGAATTTGATTTTCAAACACCTAAAAAGCAAATCATTGAATTTGAAGAAACTTCACCAATATCTCCGTACTTGTTGCAGGTAATACAAGATATTGAAAACACTTATTTACATAGTGACAACGATAACAAAAAAACAATTGATCATGATATTGCTAATTTTGATCTGGGAATATCCCAGGAATTTCCGACATTTGTTGTTCAAAAACAACATACTAAAGAGAAAGGTGACGCTATTGATCCAATGCCGTTGTCTATATCAATTGAAGATCCACACAAAAGACAAACAAAAGCCTCAGTGTACCTCTGCTCACCATACAAAAAACGAGCAGTTGCAATTGGTGAAGAATACTCAACAATTGAAATTAAAGTGACGGATCGTGTATTTGCTCTATTTGGGGATACAAAGTAAGATTATCTGTATAAGAAAAATACTATTATACAAATTTAAATTTCTAATGAATATTTAATTTTTTCAGGTTTCCCATTTTCAAAACCGAAAATGGAAACTTTACAACTAGAACTGTTCTGGAGAGTTTCATACCTGAAACTTGGGTGGCAACAGATTGTATTAATGCTTGGGCAATGGTATTGAATTATGGAGAAAAATGGAAAGCACCAAGTTCACCATCAAGATTTTTCTTTAATATTGGAATATTTGTAAGTAAACATATATCTATACATCTATATAATTATTTGGTAATCAATATATTCATATATATACATATGCATTTCTAAAATATTGATATGCATATTTTCTGTATTTGCATTTGTATATGTATATGATATGTATATGCATATACATATGCATTTCTAAAACCTGGATATGAATATTTTGTGTATACGCATATGTATATACATATGATATGCATACGCATATCCATATGCATATGCCTATCCATATTTGCTAACTGGTATAGTCACATATTCATATATAGGCATATGATCTGTATATGCATATGTATATGCATATGATATACATATGAATAATCATATGCATATGTCTATGCATATTAACTTGTGTACTTATATGAATATGTATATGCATATAAATTTTTTTATTTTTCTGTTCTGTCTCTTTTCTGTGAACTGATCTACAGCAATGTATTTAATTTGTGTTTTTCATTTATTATTCTTTTCAATATGTGACTTAGTTTAATCTTTTAATTTATATATTTTCTACAAATTAAAAGATTCAGCTGGTTTACAAATTGAACAGAATGACCAATGAAAAACATAAAGGAAGTAGGTTGCTCCAGGTTGGTTGACAAAAGAGAAACAGAAAACAAAATAATTATTTAATAATGTGTATATTCATATGCATATGTACATAAACATTCATATGTATATGCCTACATGTATATACCTATATATATATATATATATATATATATATATATATATATATATATATATATATATATATATATATATATATATATATATATATATATATATTGCAAGTAGGGATAAATCCTATTACACGGGTACGTAATATACTACAGCCTAGCTAGGTACATATGGGACTGCTCGGTTGATACCGTTGAACCTTCCCATTCTCGAAGTAGATGCTGCACAGAGACTAGACCCGCACACGCAATCGGCAAACCCAGGCGCAAACCACGTCCCACCCCGTAAGTGACGTCCTGCAGGCAACTGACTGGGTAAACCAGCCCCGGGTACACGCTTCACGGCCTAGCACAGAGGCCACAAGGTTGGCATTATTATCTTTAGCCTTGCTTGTGTGTAATGAGGTTTGAACCCACAACCTCTCCTAAGAGAGGCATGAGTCTTACCCGTTCCAACCAACCGAGAAGTGTGTTATATATATATATATATATATATATATATATATATATATATATATATATATATATATATATATATATATATATATATATATATATATATATATATATATATATATATATATATATATATATATATATATATATATATATATATATATATATATATATATATATATATATATTTCTATTTTTTATCTTTTATGTCAATTGAGGTATCACTCTTATTTGCAGTAGATTTAGATCACTCACCTTTAATATATTCAATTATCTTGAGTTTCATGATATTTCCTACATAGTTTGTAGAAAATCATGTTTCTGTATGATAGCAGACACTGTTTACTATCTTCAAAATATTTAGCGAATATTTATGGAATTAAAGATAAATAATATGATGAAGGCGAGTAATCTAGATCTACTGAAAATAAGAGTAATATTTCAAATGATTTTCTATGTTTTGTACCAATGAAAAATTATATGTATATATGCATATTTTTATGAACATGAATATATGCATATCCATATTTATTTATATGTATGATACTTACATTAATAAAAATTTTGTTTGCATTTTATTTATATTTAGACCGAGCAAATGTTGAAATCAAATGCCGAAAATGTTGATCTTTATCTAGAGTTCACAAGTAACTTACATGAATATATCAGTAACACAGATGCTGGAAATTTAAGATACATTGATTTGGTATGTACTTTCCTTTTGAATTACTTAGTGTTTTCTTTATATACATTACCTAATTTTTCAAATATATGAACAGGTAATTTTTCCTGTCTTTAGAAATAACCACTACTATGTAGTGGTTATTGATACCACAATTCCATCTATAGTAGTTTTGGATAACATGAAGGACCATCCTGAAGAATTCTATGATGATGTACCAAAAAAAATTGTAAGATTTTCATAATTATTACTTTTTATTAAATTTATAACATTTTATTTATATAATAAAATTTAAATTTAATTTCTTTATTGCAGGCTTCTTTTTACTATCGTTATTTGTTCGACATTCTACATCCAAAAGCGTCTAAGTTGAAGAAAAAAGAACCCAAATATGTGAAGATGAAATGCCAGACAAATCTTAATGAGAATGACTGTGCAATTTTTGTTATGAGACATATGGAAACATTCATGGGTGGACAGCCTTCCAAATACAATTGTAATCTAACATATGAGTCTCATGCACAGCAAAAAGAATTGTGGGAGCTACGGAAGAAGTATTTAGCAAAAATACTACTTTGTGATTTTAATGTCAACAAATATGTGGTTATAGAAGAAGCTAATGAATTTTCAAAGTTGCCTAAAGAAAGGAGAGAACATATCAAATATGAAGCTTGGCTTAGAAGAGAAGATAGGATGAAAGAGATGTGAAAGTCTTGAATTTTATGTTTGAAAATGTGAACATTATATTGGTCTTGTAAACTTACATATTCAGCCAACGTTTTACTGACACTATGTATGGTAGATGTGAAAGTCTTGATTATTATGATTGAATCTAATTGGATGCCATCTGTTATTCTATGATAAATTACATGTATGTCCATATGCATGTGTACATGTATATGCATATGCATATGCATATATGAATGTATATTCAAATTTGTAAAGTTAGTCAAAATTGTTGTCTGTGTATGCATATTTATATTTAAAAGGTATCTTTATGCATAATTTTGAGTTTTTTTTAATAAAAAACATGGTGAGTGGATTGGTCAAAGCTGCACATGTGATCCTTTAACTTTTTCTCTGAAGCCATAAATTTTTTGAGATGCATGCTTCCACTTTTCTCTCGTGAATGGATCAGTCAAACTAGCATGTGTGCATGCTTCCACTTTTCTCTCTGAAACATAACTTTTTTTGTGATGTGATAACTTTTTCTTTGATCTATAAAATCTTTCATTCTCTCAAATTTTTCAAAGAAACAAATTCAAATAAACCTTAACTTTCTCTTACATAAATTGTCAAATCTTTGTTCGATTCATACAAATCCTTAAAATCAAGGTATATTTCTTATTTACCAAATATGTTAAACATTCATACAAATGTTTGATTCTACAATTTTTGGGTTTTGGGAAACTGTTTTACATATGAATATGTTCTTCAAAATCGATTCATCAAAATCTCTTTCTATTTTTTAAGTATTAATAAATTTAACAGAAATCTTTGATTTTCCAAAAAACTACAACAACAAAAGTTTTATTTGATGGTTAGATTTTGTAGGGCCTGATTGACATTTTTTTCCAATATAGTGTTCCTAAATATTTGATGCTTTTGTAGGAGTAAATGGCAGACAATGTTGAGAAAGGTGCTAAGGTGGAGGTTATGGGTGTAGATCCTGGTTTTGAAAACTCTTACTACACAGCTAAATGCCTTGAAATTTATGAAGAGTCATGCCAGGTTAGATATGAAACTCTTAATGATAATGAAAACAAAAAATTGATTGAGCAGGTACCTTTGTCAAGGGTTCGTCCGTTTCCTCCACATTATAAGTTCAGTGAATTTTTTGAGCAAGATATTGTAGATGCGTATGCACGTGGAGGTTGGTGGAAAGGCAGGGTCGTACGAAAAAATAACAGAGGCCAATACATTGTCAAATTTGATAATGAAGAAGAACTTACCTTACCAAAGGCGCTTATTAGGGTTCATCAAACCTGGAATCCTTTTAGTAATGAAACATGGTGGTACCATAAAATCATGGATTATGGTTGGCCATATGCAAGCAGAGATGGTGGTAGTGGTTCAAACAGTCGTGGAGCAGGTGGTACTTAAGCACGTGTACCGTGCATTAGTGGTATAGGAATTAAGGAAAATTGGTTTGAAGGGTCATATTTTTGTTAACTGTTTGTCTTTTGAATCTATGTTTAAAATTTTCATGTTTCGGATTTTACAACTGTTTATGTTTAAACTATGACTACTTTGTGATTTTATTAACAGTTTGTAAATCCTTAAAAATTTAAGTACTAATTTCTGAATAGTAAGAACAAAATTAACATGAACTGCATATGCATATGTATATGAATATACATATGCATATGCATATGCATATGCATATGCATATGTATATATGAATGTATGTGCATATTTATATACAAACAACATTTTTGACTAATTTGTGATTTTATTAACAATTCGTAAATCCTTAAAAATTTTAGTTCTAATTCATTAATAGTAAGAAGAAATGAATTACATTAACATGAACTGTTACATATTTATATGCATATGCATATATAAATATATATGCATATTTATAAGACAAACCTGCGATTATACAATACTCTGATTAACATGATGTGAAAACTTATTTTATTAACAGATGGAAATACAAAATTGTTATTTTCAAATATTATAAAAAATAAAAAAAAACATCTATTTAAGAATGAACAAATCAACTGCTATTTTTTTGTAACAATGTTTCTTCTTTTTCTGTTTTTTTCTTCAACGCTTCTGCTTCCAACTTCTTTTTCTTCAACGCTTCTGCTTCCAACTTCTTTTTTAAAGGACAATTCCTTGCATCATGTTTCTCTGATGGTAAAATATTCTTTTTGCAGAAATTACAAAATCTTGGCTCCTTTTCAACACTCTGAATCGCAATCTCCTTTTGTCCCTTCAATCTTTTATTTGACCCACAACCTTTATTTTTTACATTTTCGGGGTTCAAAACCTCGATTACATCTGGTTTTTTGATGCCAAACAATGACTCAAATTGTTGACTTTTAGATCGTAAATCTTTATTTGGTGGATTGGCAACTATCTTATTCCTTATATCTCTAATTAGAAGAGACAATGATTTAACTGCTTCAGGATCATGTGCTGTCAAGCTTATACATTCTCCAAGCATGGAATATATTTCTTGGACATTCTTCTCGCACCCACTTGAACTTTCTCCAGATGAATAACTTCTTTTCAAATCTTCAGGATTGATAATATCTTTTTGCCATCTTCTTATTAAATACTTTCCGGGAATTTCTTCAATGAATCTTGACCTTAAAATGCATAATATATGCCTGCATAATAATCCAAAATGCTCGAAGACCATACAACTACACATGAACATTTGTTCTTTTTGATTTATTTCTACCTGAAATAAATAGCCAAAACAAATTTAAAAAAATAAAATAAGATATATGATACTCCATAAACTATATTAATATTTATATGTATATCCCAGTAAATATGCATATACATATTTATATGTATCTTGCTTTAAAAATGCTTATATGCATATGCATATGTATATTCATATACATATGTATAATATTATGTGTCCCAGTAAATATGCATATACATATTTATCTGCATATTGCTGTAAAAATGTTTATATGCATATCTATATACATATCAATATTACAATGTAGACATATGCATATATGTACAAAAATTTATATAAAACAAATAAACCATACCTGATATTTAAATTTTTTATTTGTAATGGAATTGTCATTGTTTGCTCGCCGAAATACAAAAGAGCTTCGCCCTTTTGTTATTTCACAAAATGCATTTTCAATCACAGTACATATTTCATTTCCATTTGTTGTGATAATAACACCAGGAGCAGGTGCACAAGTCCACACCGAATCATATATTTCATCTTGGACAACTTTGAAAACATTCAATGTGTAATGCTTAGATGCTTGCAGTTCAAATGATACAGGAGTTAATGCTTTGACTGTAGTTGACAGATTTGCCACTACTGAATTGTAATCATTTGTAACTTGCCTGTTTCTTTGTTTGTCCATAGCAGCATCAAACTTCATCACCAATACCATTAATGTTGATTTCTTATTTAAAAATTTCTGGAAGAAAAAATTTTGGCTTTCTGATAAAGATGTTGTCCTCATTAATCCTGAAAGATTAACACCTTTGAAAAACGCAGGAATCCATCTATCACGTATTCTAAACATCTGTTTAAGCCATTTATTTTCCCCAAGATTAAATTCTTCAATAAGACGAATCCATTTCTCTTCAAAAACATCATAATCAATACACGGATTCCATACTAGATTTTGCAGCCTCTGTCTGAAATCAGTACCAAAAATTATATTTGGACAAACCTGCAATAAACAACAAAAAATACCTTTTAAATATAAATATGCATACAACTATGCATAAAGATATTATTCATATACAGATTTAGAAATACTAATAGCAACTTATATGTTTATCCATATGCATACAAATATGCGTACAGATCATATTCATATACAGATTTAGAAAATACTAATAGAAATTAATATGCATGTAGATATAAATATGCATATGGATACATATACAATATGCATATGATATGTATCCATATGCATACAAATATGCATACAGATCATATTCATATAGAGATTTAGAAAATACTAATAGCAATTCATACAGATCATATTCATATACAGATTTAGAAATACTAATAGCAATTCATATGCATATGCATATTATATGTATATCAATATGCATACAAATATGCGTATAGATCATATTAATATACAGATTTACAAATACTAATAGCAATTCATATAAATACAGATCATATGCATATTGTATGGATATCCTTATGCATATTTATATCTATATGCATATCTATGAATACACAGATTAACAAAAATAATGTTGTATTTTCAAATAACATAAAATGCATGTTCTGATATATTTTTTACAGAAAATACAAAAATAATTAAAATTACCTTATCTGTTAACTTTTTTCCAATATGCCACATACAAAGACGATGAATTGATTCCGTAAATACAGCTTTCACAGCTTTGGCAAGTGCAGCATCTTGGTCTGTGACTACAATCTTTGGTTGTTTACCAAATGCACTAAGAAAACATTTCAAAAGCCATATGTATAGATCAGCCGTCTCATTTCCAAGTAAAGCAGCACCAAACGTCACAGATTTCTTATGATTGTCAATCCCGGTGAATGGAACAAAAATCATGTTATATCTGTTAAAAATTAAACAATAAAAGATGAAACATAAGAAGCTTGAAAGATAAATATGCATTAAATATAAAGAAAACATAACAAATAACTTACTTGTTTGTTCGAAAAGTAGCATCAAATGACATAACATCAGAAAATTCCATGTAATTCCTTTTTGCAATTCCATCAGCCCAAAAACATCCAAGAAGATGATTATCTTTACAAATGTACTCGAATGAAAATTGCGGGTGTAATTTTTTACGCTCCATCATCAAATTCACCAACATATTTGCATCACTATCGCCTATAAAACAACTTAAATCTCTTGACCAGTTCTTATAATCCACATATGTAGGTCCTTGATTCTCATATCCACCCTTCAATCCAGTCATTATAGTATGAGTTTTTGTTGCACCGATATTATTTATACCCAAGTTGTATAAAGCACTTTGATCATAATAGTCCAACTTTCGTTTATCTTTTGACATGTGCACGGTATCATTTGTGTACAATTCATGATTATGTGTATCAATGAATTTGCTTACTAAAAATCTTCCACTTTGCTCGATTTGCTTAAAACAAATCAATGCTTCGCAATTTGTCCTTTTACTTACTGTCTTCCGATTTTGAACACCATTATCACCATTTAATGTGTCTAATGTACGCTTTGATGTTTGCCCTTCCCTATTACAGTACATATATTTGTATGTTATCACTCCGTTAACTCTTTTTGTAGAACCCAATTTGCAATCAAATCCACCTTTTTTTGCATAAGTTGTATACATATCAATAGCTTTTTCCAATGTGTCAAACTCCATTTTAAGAGAAGGCACCACTGATTCATCAACAATTGGGGTAAAATATGACTTTCCACCAATTTTTGTCTCTATGTTGCTAAGTGTATACTTTCCTTTTGTATTACGTGATCTAAAAAAATAAAAAAAAACATTAAATTGTTACAATATATTACTTCCACAAGGAATGATATAAGGAAAACAGATAAATGTACATATTCATATGTATATTCATCAAAACAGATTTGAAAAACATACACATATGTATATATATATATATATATATATATATATATATATATATATATATATATATATATATATATATATATATATATATATATATATATATATATATATATATATATGTCTATGCATATGCATATAAATAATATAAAAACACCATATGATATTAATATTCATATGCATATACATATGCATCCTATGTATATGCATATACATATACATATACATATGCATGTACATATGCATATACATGGAAAATGTTACAATATACAAAGATAATTAACAAATACCTTCCAAATATGTCATATTTTCAAGTACATTATCTTCAGTTATATCACGATAATACACATCATCAACTTCAGTATTATAATTGTAACAATGACAATCTACAATAAACCAAAAAACAACATTAACAATAATTAAGTAATAACATATGCATACATACAAAAAAGCTATATTACCAGTGAAATTGCTATCTTCAATTTCAACATCTTCATTCAAAAATTTAGGAATCATATTTGCACTTTCAGAATCCATTGATTGAACTGATGATTCACCAATCATGGAACTACCTAAAATAGATAATTAACATCAACTTAAACAGATTCAATAATAATAATAATAGCCAAAAACAAAAGAATCTACAAACCTGCATCATTAGGATGATATAACTCCATATCAGGTTAAAAAATAATGTCACTACAGTATATTGATGCCAACTTGTGATCAATGGAACCTAAAAAAAATTCACATTTTAGTATTACTTTCACTAATCAATTAAATACATTTCTGGATGTTAAATTACAATAAATAGACATTATAAAAAATAGAATCTTTGCAACCTACAAAACTAAATTTGTACAGAGCAACATATCATAAAGAGAAATTACATTTATAAATTTGAAGAAAACAAATTTAGAGATCTGTAAGCTAAAAACATTAACTTAATAACCGAGTGTGAAGCCTTAAATTATGAATAATGCATCTCAGTTGTGATTTCAAGGGTTTCTTACATGATTTGAGGGGGACAACCATCTACCTAACTGCAGTAGCCAAAATGTACTATCATTCTAAAGGGATCATAACATATTGGCTGATGTTTCCAGTTGTAGGAAACAAAACAAAACTTGAATAGCATAATATACGACAGTATAACACTTCATTAACAAATCAATGTTTTCAGAATTTTTTATTATTCAAGAGAGGTGATGAAACTTACTTGCTCATATCACTTGAATAACATAATACCTACCAAAGGCTATTAGGTGTTTATTTCCTCTAAGAGTTTCATCATGCAATAAAAGGAAAACTAACATAATATCACCATTTCAATGTTAAGTCAACACTCAACACAAGTAATAATGCATCAACACATTAGGCCACCTTATTGGATAAATACTAACACGATGTTGCAACTTGTAAGCTGATGGATTTGTTATAGGTTGTTTGACTTGTTTCACCCAACTATAACATTATACTATGAAAACATTTCTGTAATCGGATGTTATTGCTATAATTAGGTAGATTTTCAAAGAAGGATGCTTCAATAAACAATTTAACGAAAGTACATTGCTATTTATTGCATTCAACCCTAAATCTTTTTGTCTTTCCAGTGGCAAAAAGGACCTCTGTCTTTGACGACCCAACAATGGAGATTCAAGAATTAACAGGTGTCATCAAACAGGACATAACTGCACTTAATGCAGCTATAATCATAAGATACATTGCCGATACATTGCAGAACTGAAAGGCAGTTATATATGGAAACATACAAATACATTGCAGATACATTGCAGACTAGAATCATAAGCAAAACCTAACACAACTACAGTAGAAGAAACAATTCTCATCAAAATCACAAATTAGAAGCGATTAAAAGAATTTAAAAGCATTGTTACCATTATTAGAAGTAAGAATTCTCATCAAAATCAGAAATTGTTATAAAGATATATCGTAAGAACACCAAAACGACAAATATATGCTCAATTTCTGAATACCAGTAAAACTTTATAATTCTACATATAATGTTGTAGCGATAAAGAAACAAATCAGATCAAAAATACATAAACTTACTATAAATCGATTCAAGACGCTGAATTTCTGAAAATACGATGCCTAAATCGTTGATTCAACTTCCGTAAACTACAAACCCTAAATATCACCGTTGATTGAAGTTCCGTACAGCTTTAATCTTTAAAGAACCAAGCTTTACAGACAGAATAACTGAAGTCGTAACTGATCGAATGTCCTTGAATCACAAACCCTAAAAATCAACGTTGATTTAGGTTGCGTACAGATTAAATCTTCAAAGATGGAAACACAGACAGAAGAACTAATTCGTAAAGATTAAATCTTTAAAGAAGGAAACTCTAAAGAAAGAAAGAAGGAAGAACGTAAGCGAGGAACGAAGACGACGGACAGAAGCTGAATTTCCGGAAATACCCTTACTACGCGCGTACTTCACGGGTTTCCAGGTTCCTACACTTATTTGAGTTCTCAATAGAACTTTACCCTATATATATATATATATATATATATATATATATATATATATATATATATATATATATATATATATATATATATATATATATATATATATATATATATATATATATATATATATATATATATATATATATATATATATATATATATATATATATATATATTTCATTTAGATGCCGATATTTCTAAAACATGGAAATCCGATTTCTGATTATTTCTATCAGATATTTGGATGCCGATATTTCTAAAAGCCCTAATAGACACCAATATTTAAAAATATACATTTTCATTTTTGAATATTAAATAAGTTGTTATTCTGATTATAAACTTCCATCTTCATCTTATTCTCTTTTTCCTAAACACAAACATTTGTTTCCGTACTCCCTCTTCTTTGCGAAATTACTTACCGTTTTGAAACCAATAGCAACTTCATGTTAGGTTTTTAATTCGATCAATTTGGTATAAATATCGTGACATTAGATAGGCATTTGGCCAATGTCGTTGTTCGATGAAGATAATGCGACGAAACCAAAGATGTATATTTTAGATGTGTAGATGGAATCGTTCTTTTTTAAATTTGTTTTGCCCGTAAATTACAATTCAGTTATCATAAATAGTTATTATTGTTTTTTTTTCAGAAGTGAACGATATTTTAGATCATTTTAATCTATCTATAAACAATAGCACCCACCATTAAAATTTAACAATTCAATTAAGATTATGCTTGACACGTCACACCTAGCTTGTAAGCTAGCTTTTTTTCGATTTTTTTCATTTTACATGTTTGGTTTACAAAAAACTAGCTTATAAATAACATATAAGCCAATGGCCTCTTGATCAATTGGTAAAGGCGTCACCCTCCCTCTTTGAGGTTGAGTATTGGGAAAATGATTTCCTTGACTTTTCAAATGGGAAGCACGATACATATATACATGAGAAATAGATGTGGGCTTGACTAAAAGGGCTATAGCTATACAACAAATGGGCTACAAAATACAATTATACATTAACATCCCCCCGCAGTTTTAACGGTAGTGGAGAACGGACGTTCAAACTGGATCGAAAATCGTTGAAGAGAGATGTTGCGAGGCCTTTGGTAAAGATGTCGGCGTATTGAGCGCTTGAGGGTACATGAAGAACGCGGATCTGCCCACGAGCAACTTGATCACGAACAAAGTGAATATCGATTTCAATGTGTTTCGTGCGTTGGTGATGGATCGGGTTTACGGACATATAGACCGCGCTGATATTGTCACAGTAGACGATGGTTGCCTTGTTGGTGGGGCAATGAAGTTCACACAAGAGATTGCGAATCCAACTTGTTTCGGCAACCGCGTTCGCGACCCCGCTGTACTCAGCCTCGGCACTTGATCGGGACACGACTCCTTGGCGTTTTGAAGACCAAGAGATAAGATTGTCCCCGAGAAAGACATAGTAACCAGAAGTAGATCTACGAGTCGATGGACATCCCCCCCAGTCAGCATCCGAGTATGCAATGAGGTCAGAGTTCGGTGATGCATGAATGTGTAGGCCCTGATCAATAGTGCCCCGTATGTAGCGCATAATGCGCTTAAGGGCATGAAGATGTTGCTCACGTGGATCATGCATGTAGAGGCAGATTTGCTGAACCGCGAAGGAGATATCGGGTCTGGTGAAGGTGAGATACTGAAGAGCACCCGTAAGGCTTCGGTATAGAGATGGGTCTGCGACAGGTGTTCCCGTGGAATCTAGTTTGTGGACAGGCTCCGCCGGTGTGCGATACGGATTACAGTTCCACATTTTGGCACGGTGAAGAATCTCAGTGGCATACTTCTGTTGAGAGAGGAAGAGGCCAGTGGAGGACCGAGTAGCCGATATACCCAGAAAATAGTTCAGCGCACCAAGGTCAGTCATAGCGAATTCGTGACTGAGCTTGGTGATGACGTGGCTGAGAAGAGTGCTGGAGGAAGCCGTAAGGATGATGTCGTCAACGTAAAGGAGCAGGTATGCAGTGGCTGTAGGAGTGCGGAGAATGAAAAGGGACGTGTCAGTTCGGCTTTGTCGAAAACCGATGGTAGAGATGTGTTGCGCAAAACGATGGTACCATGCCCGGGGGGCTTGTTTCAGGCCATAGAGAGACTTTTGCAGTAAGCAAACATGATCCGGGAACTGGGAGTCACGAAATCCCGGTGGCTGATGCATGTAGACAGTTTCCTGCAGGTGACCGTGGAGGAAGGCATTTTTGACATCCAGCTGATGGATAGGCCAGTGGCGAGAGACGGCAATGCTGAGAACTGTGCGTATGGTAGCTGGTTTGACAACGGGGCTAAACGTCTCATCATAGTCAACGCCCTGTTGTTGGCTTCGGCCATTTGCAACAAGTCTCGCTTTGTAGCGAGAAAGACTGCCATCTGCATGAAATTTGTGGCGGAAAAGCCACATGGAGCGCACAATGTTGACCCCTTGAGGTCGTGGAACAAGCTGCCATGTACCGTTAGTCATAAGAGCATTATATTCGTCATTCATAGCTTTAAGCCAGTTAGGGTCCTGTAATGCCTGTAAGTGGGACCGGGGAAGGGGTGAGATATTGGTGACATGGAGATTGAGGCGTTGAATTGGCTTGACAACCCCGGTTCGTGAGCGGGTGGTCATCGGATGGATGTGAAGTGGAACCGGATCGGGGGATGGTTCCGAGGATGGTGGTGTGTGATCGGATGTGGACGGGTTTGGGGAAGTGGAATGGACAGGCGTATTAGATTGGGCCGATGGTTCGGTTTGTGCTGAGGGCGGAGGGGTAGGTGTAGTGGTGGACTCGGTGGTGGGGTAGGAGGGGGTTTGGTCCGATGGTGAGTAGTATGGTGTGTGGGAGGGTGGTGAGATGTCATCAAGGAATTCATAAGGAGGGGTTTCGGTGGGTGTAACAGATTTAAACGGAAATGAAGATTCGTCAAAGGTTACATGACGGGATATGATAATTTTACGGGAGGAGAGATCAAGACATCTATAGCCATGGTGGTTTGATGGGTAGCCCAAGAAGACGCATGGGGTTGTGCGTGGGGCGAGTTTGTGAGGTGTGGGTAGGTGCGGGAAACATAGGGACCCGAAGATGCGGAGGTGATTATAAGTTGGGTGAGTTTTGAAGAGTCGATAGTGAGGTGTCTCATTTTCGATGGCGCTAGAGGGAAGGATATTGAGTAGATGGGTAGCCATGTGAAGAGCTTCCACCCAAAATGTAGGTGGCATGTGGGCTTGAAAGAGAAGAGAGCGGATGGAATTATTTATGGTGCGGAGGTGATTATAAGTTGGGTGAGTTTTGAAGAGTCGATAGTGAGGTGTCTCATTTCCACCCGTTACCAACTAAAATTGAATGAGAATAATGATTATGACTAGCGGAATCGAGTATACCTTCGTTCGCGTGGACGTGATCGGTGGCTCCCGTATCCATTATCCATTCATTTGAGGCCGGTTCTTGGAGTGACATGGATGAGAACATTTGCGGGAGTGTGGTTGCTTGCTGCGGGCCGAACCATTCCCACGGAGGTGACACGGTGGTTGGCTGCTGAGGACCGGTGGGCAATCCGCTGGTGGTGACAGTAGCATGGGCCTGTGGACGGCTAGGAGGTGGGCCGAGAATGCTAGTGGGCTGCGCATTATAACTGTTGGGCCAGGACTGTCGGGTGTTTGAAGCAGCCCAAGGTGGAGGGACAGAAGGTTGTTGAGGCCCAAAGTAAACCCAGCCATAGGGCTGGGGCGTGGCTGTTCCGTTCGACGAGGGAGAAGAGGGCCGGTATGGCTGCTGTTGGCCGGCGGAGGACTGCTGCTGTCGGCTATTATTCCGGTTCGGTTGGCGGCGGTTGTTCTTGTTGTCATTCCGGCGGTCATTTCGATGTGGCTGTCGGTTGTTATTGTTGGCATGGAGGACCGTAGGTGCTGAAGAATTCTCGGTATGATGATGAGTGGAGGTAGGACGAGGATTGTTGAAGCGGGTTTCTTCCAAAGCAAGGATTGAGCGGGTTTCCGAGAAGGTGGGGAAGGGGCTCCGGTGGCGGAGCATGGTGGCAATGTTGTCAAACCGTGGTGACAGCCCGTTGATGGTATAAATTACGAGATGTTTGTCGGATATTTTGGAATTTGCGTCTAAGTTCTCGAGGAGATCGGCAATATTTTGAATTTTGGTACAGTAGGCGTGAACCGAGAGATCCCCCATGGATATGGTGCGGATTTCACTGTCCAGTTGCATTATGCGCGAGTCTTTATTGTCCCGGAAAAGTTTTTCGATATTAAGCCACAATTGCCGAGCAGAGACATTAGTTTTCAGCACCGTATTGATAAGGTTTTGAGAGAGGGTCATGTACAACCATGTCTTCACCGCTGCGTCAACTTTCTTCCATTCGGGTTCGATGGGTCTACGAGTGGGATCGTCATACGTTGCGTCAATGTGGTCCAACGCATCATATGCCTCACAGTGGGTGGTGAAGAACTCGCGCCATATGTCGTAATTGTGACGTTCGAGATCAAGAAGAACCGGAATATGAGCTTTGATGTTAGCCACTGTAAAGGCCTTGTGAGGTGCTACTGGTCGGACATCGGCCATGCTTGTGAGAAGGGGAGGTCACGGCGGCTAGGGCAACACCGTGAGGAAGGAGAAGAATGAAGATGGGAAAGTGAGGGAATCGAGGAGAGAAATTAGGAGAGATATTTTATGCGCTCTGATACCATATTGGGAAAATGATTTCCTTGACTTTTCAAATGGGAAGCACGATACATATATACATGAGAAATAGATGTGGGCTTCACTAAAAGGGCTATAGCTATACAACAAATGGGCTACAAAATACAATTATACATTAACATTGAGGGTTCAAGTCTCGCAAAAGATATATGTAAATTCAGGAGTAGTTTAAAAATAGGAGTAGAATAGATTTGTCATTCAAAAAAAAAAAAAAAAAAACTAGCATATAAGCTAGTATTTTAAAATATAACTGGATATCGATATACACGTACCGATGAATTTTGTGTATGTCATTTTATGTCATTTTACGTTTTCCAGCTTGTTTATACAACTAGTTTTTACCAAACGTCATTTATTATCAGCTAGCTTTTCAGCTGCAGCTAGTTTTTCAGTTAGTCACTAGTTTTCTAGCTACCCGTTAGCTTTTAAGTTAGTTTGCAAAACATAGCTTAAATAGCAATGCTTATGAATGTTTCGTATAGAATTAATAGTTATGTAAACGTGAATCGTTTTTGTAATGATTGGTATTGTTAGGTGGTTGTATCCGGTTTGCATGTCCACATCTTCGGTTTTCATACAACTCAAAGATTGCACGTAATTGGTGTATCTACTTTTGCTATAAGGTATATTCGTTAGCCAAGGTTTCTATTTCATTACATAAAAATAATATTTATTAATACTTCTCAAAATTATCTAATAATAATTACGTATTTTGCAAAGCAACATCTGTGAAATGCCTTTAAATTTGCAAAATTTTCTTTTCTATAATTCCAACTTTTTTCTAATGGTATTCATCAGTTTATTTCGACTCCTATTATACTAACTATTGAAAAAATGTGATTAGGTGAGCCATATGATGGGCCCTTTATATTACCTACTCGTATGCACATTGATTGGGTAATAATGTTGTGACGTGGCACATTATATTCCCTATTTTGTACTTGTATCAATATATTAAATGGGTTGCTTCTTGTAGGGTCTATCTTGATTGCAACATTTTATTATTTTGGGTTATCTAAAAGGTTATACGATTTTGCTTTTAAGAAAACAATATTGTATACAACTATATATCTATTTATTTATTAAGTAACAGTTACTACAAATAATGATATATCATTTTCAAAACGATAGCAATCTTATTAATAATAAACAAGTTGGAAATAATATGTAACAACCGAGTTATAAAACTACCAATAAATTGCGATACAGGATATTGATTAGTTCGATTGTGATATATGGGTTTTGTTTTTGTTAATTAAATTTATTACACGATGTTTTAATATTTGACTATTACTTAAATAGTTTTAAACGACGAGAGATTGGTCCTAGTTGGGCCTGAATTCTTTTATTTTTTTTGTTTGAAGGTTGAGTCATAAATTCATAATGTCGTAAAGGTTTCTATTATATGGTCATATTCAGGATAAGTTTGGTTGGGCTAGACACTGACTCTCTTACTCAATCAGCGGGTATCAAACAACCTCTAAGAGGTCATTCAATTAAAGAACATGAGACTAATGTGATTGATGGAACTGACCGTGTATAATTTGATTTATACAAATTTTTAGAGCTCATAAAAAGTCGATTTCAAATGAGTGTGACTGGAGAATAAACTTTTTTCTCACATTAAAAGTTAACGGCTAAACGATGATATTTTCATAAGCTAAGAAAACTATGTTAAAAGCCTTTTAACTTGTTTTTCTATGGAAAACTACTCATTAGCAAAAGCTTCCATGTATATATGCTATAAAATGGATTGTGGTTCTAATGGAAAACCGATTGGTCAAAAATGTTATTAATACATTATTGACTCATTGTTTAACTTAGACTTCCAAGAGACCTAATATCATATTTTCCATTTATATTTATGCGCGTTATCAATAAATACCAAAGGTTCACATCTATTAGTTGTTAAATGCATATTCAAATACTTAGGCTGTGTTTGATTTGCGTCTGACCGGGTTCGGTCAGATCTGTTGTCTGACTTGGTCCGAGTCCGGGTGTTTGATAATGCTAAAAGTCACATCTGACCGAGTATAAATACGTCTGACCGAGTCAGCAATAAGATAATGCTTACTGGGTCAGACCTCTTACTCATTCAGGTCTGAGACTATTAAATACAACCTTAGAGGACTGCTTCCTTAGGTATTTAGTACCCCACAACAATGACTGTTGAAGATATTTGTGCTGAAGTGTTGCAGTCCCATCCAAAGGGTCCAGTTATCTGAAGTCATGTTTTGTGCCTGAAGATCCGAAGGCTTTGCACCGGAGGATCCAAAGGCTTTTGTAACAAATTTATCCATTCAGCACGATGTAATGTCTTGGATAGTACTAGAATAGAATATTCTATTGTTCTATATATCTTTTTATCTGTACTATTGATATCCTTGATCAGATATAAATATCAAGGATATCATCTGGGTCGAAGAGAGATTATGCGAGTATGCTCTCCCAAATTGTAAAACCTTTAATTATCAATACAATCATTCGACACCTTGTTTACTCAATTCAACTGTTCTTCAATATTTGCTTGATTCATATTCCGTTTATTAGATTATTTGCGATTGTTCGAATTCTGTAATCAACACGTAGTATCAGAGCAGGTTACAGCTCGAAAACGTTTAAGAGAAATCTGTTCATTTCAACTAAACAATTTCTAGATCTGGTTTGCTATCCCAGATCTGGGTTTCCGCAAATTGTGTACAACATCTCTTATTGTTTTTCTGCAAAGATCTATTCTAGAATTTTATTCACAATGGCTGATTCATCAACATCATATGCAAACATGCTTAATTATGCTAATTTGATTGGTTTTACAACCAAAGCCCTTATTCTAGTACCTATGTACTATGAATATTGGGCAGATCGAATGGAAGATTACCTAAATGGTCTCAATAAAGATTTATGAAGATTTATTACTGAAGGACCACATGTGGATGTTCGAGCTCGATTTGTACTCTCTGAAGGAGAAGATGCTGAAGTAGTAACTGCTGCAAATCTGAAGAAGATTGAAAATGACTATCGAGCCATGAGGGAACTTAGAAGCGGTCTCGGTCCAGACGTTACTCATCACATCAAAGGATCCAAATCTGTAAAAGAGATATGGGATCGTCTAGCTCTTTGTTTCGCTAGTTACATGGTTAACAAAGATGGTGAAACTGTAGCTCTTTATGCTGGAAACCGAAGATTTGGTAAGAAACCTTTTGTGAATTCTCATGGATCTGGAAAACCTTTTGTCAAAAATTACAACTCTTCTTATCCCTCCAAAAACAAGCCTGAAAACTGCCATAAATCTGTTGCTGCTCCGAAGGGAGATAGTTCTTCTCATCCGAAGGCTACTGAAAATCCTTCTCCCAAAGCTGATAAAACTGAGGAAAAGGTTTTGGGTGATTTTGGATATGACTGCAATTACTGTCATGGAAAGAATCACTTTGCTAAGGATTGTATGCTTCAGAAGAAGAACGAGAAGAAAAGTCAGGTTAAGGATGAAGCATACTACACGATGAAATTAAATGAAGCAAAAGAAAAGACGAAGGATCTGGCTCTGGTTGTTGCGGATGATGGTTATGGAACATATCAAGTTTGGTCTTCTGATTCAGACGATGAGGAGATACGAAATCCAACTCATGGCGCTCTGGTCGCTATTGATGATGGTAAGAGCTTTCGGATTGAGAAGGAGGATGTTGATTCAGCTTTGGATGGTGAGTCTTCGGATGAAAGCTGGTGCTTAATGGCAAAGGATGCAGGTCCTTCTGGTAAAGCTAGACAAACCATTCCTGAACAGGTATCTCATTTATTATCCTCTTTTAAAATTTCTGAATCTAAATTTGCTCCTGTTATTGATGAAATTGCCAATGATTGCATGATTGTGAATAATATGCTAATTGATGCTAATATTAGGGCAAAAAATAGTGAATGATAAATACTTAAGTTGCAGGGGAGAATAGAAGGCTTGAAAGCATCCTTAGAAAAGGCCAACCTAAGGATTTTTGTTTAGAAGAGTGTAGGGAAAAAACTTGAATTCTGGTGATGTAATTTTAAGACAACGAAATATCTTTTGTGAAACAACTAAACGTCTTTATACGTATATTACTAGGATTTATCATTCTTCTGATGTGTGCACTGATCAACATAGAAAATTGTTGCCATTTATTGAGTTTGATCTTAAGAATGTCGACAATATGTCATACGAATGTGAATCTATAGTATCAAAGTATGAGGTGCCAAAATATTTCTTATAATCATGGTTTTGTTTTAGTAGAGAAATTTTTAACTGCTAATGACTTGCTAAAATTGTTACCGAATGATGTGCCAATCCTCAAGAAATCAATTCCTTTAATTGAAAATGTTCATGAAGTTGCTTGTGATTCCGATTATGATTCGGATATGGAGGAAATTGATTGTGCTTCTTTAACAATTTTGAAGTCATCCTCTGTATCTGCATCAACCTCCGAAGGCATTTCACAATTACCTTCGGATGATAAAGGCAAAATGAAAATTTCTGATTGTGAACAAATTGCATCTTCAAAATCAAATAACGAAAAAGGAAGCAAAGAGACACAAATTTTGAAAGAAAATATTCAAACGAAAATGGATGTTTTTGAAATGATTGAATCGAAAGAATGTATATTAATTGGTAAATCGAGTGAAAAAGAATCTTCAAAACCAAATGCTATAATTTCAAAACCAAAAGGAAACTTCAAGGCTCCGAAGATACCACTTTCAGAAAACAATCGATCCAAAAATCCAAAAACTACATTTAGACCTTCCAAAAGCATTCCTCAAAAACCAATTTATTGTAAAAATCATCAAAGTGGAGCCTCGACTTCAAAACCAACTGTTATGCTTTTTAAACCAAAGTCAACCGTTGTGATTTCAAAAACAAAACAATCAATTGTTATCCCAAAACCAAAAGAAACAAAATTGGATACGAAGGAATCAACTTCAAAAACTGATCAATTTTCAAAACCCACCTTCGTACCCACAAAACCAAATTTTCCAAATCCTAAATTTCAAAGACCAACAAAATCCAATTTTACAAAAGGGAAAAACTTGATAGACACATTTCACGTTTGGCTGCATAAAATTTTGGATTTGTTCAAGGATAAAAATATTTCATTAAATGATTATAAATTGACATACGAAGAGTACCTATATACATCTACATTGTGTAGCTCTTTGTTTAAGAAATAAACAATTGAAAAACAATCGTGGAAAAGACAAGATTTTAAATGAAGATTTTACATCCAAATCTAAAAATTCATCAAAATCCAAAAATCTTTCAAAATCTTTAAAAAAAACAAGAACTTCAAAATCAAAGAAATCAAATGTCTCCAAAACAACTAAGCGAATTTGGGTTCCAAAATTTTCAATTGTTTCAATCTTTGAATCTTCAAATTCCTCAATGATCACAAAAAGTTCATCTGATTCACTTTCAAGTTCTGACAATTCATCAAATGAAACTTCTAAAAATATGATAACTTTTTCATGTGATAACATTTCCGAAGAGGCAATTGAAAATGGATTGAAGAATCTTTTACTTACCCCGAGGACCTAAGATTGATTGGGTACCAACTTCTTCTTGATTAAATGCATGTAATGTCCGAAGATTAGTATGACACTGAATGGTACATGGATAGTGGCTGCTCAAGGAACATGACAGGGAAGCGAGAGTCTTTGAGAGACTTTCAGACATTGGATGATGTAGGGAATGTAAGTTTTGGAAACAATGAGACGTGTCCAATAAAAGAGTATGGCAAGGTTACTAATGGAAAATTTACTATCAATAGAGTAGCATATGTTGAAGCCTAATCTGGTGAGCATTTCTCAATTGGTGGTGGGAACTGGGAATGCTGTAACATTTAATACTCATGGGAGTATCATCACCAAAGAAGAATCAAAAGAAGGTTTGATGAAATCAATAAGGAAGGGATCAATGTTTCCTTTGGATCTAAAGCCGATTGTTGGGGGCCCTTCACTTTTCCTGCTATCTAAGGCCACTTTGGATCTTAGCTGGTTATGGCATCGAAGATTGGCTCACGTAACCTTCAAAGGAATCAACAAGTTAGTGGCAATGGATCTGGTTCGTGATATGCCAGCACTTAAATTTGATAATGATACACTCTGTTCAGCTTGTGAACATGGCAAGCAAACAAAGCAAAGCCATCCAACTGTAATTTATTCGAAGATTACCGAACCCCTTTCACTCTTACATATGGATCTTTGTGGTGCATCAGAAGTAGAATCTCTGGGAAATAAGAAATATGTTCAGGTGATAGTTTATGATTTCTTACGTTTTACTTGGGTATTATTTCTTCGAAATAAATCTGAGGCTGCAAACTTAATCATTGATTTTATCAAGAAGATGGTAGTTACATTGAAAAGAACAGTTCGAACGATACACAGTGATAATGGTAATGAATTTAAGAGTCAGACCTTGGATGAATTTTTGAGAAAGAAGGCCATTACACACAACTTTTTAGCACCCTACACTCCTCAACAGAATGGGGTTGTTGAACGTCGTAATCGCTCTTTATGTGAGGCTGCAAGAATAATATTAAATTTTGCTAATTTGCCTTTGTATTTTTGGGCCGAAGCTCTCTTAACTGCATGCTTTGCTCAAAATCGATCTTACATCCACAAGTGATTCAACATAACACCCTATGAAGTGCTCAACAAGAGAAAACCAAATGTCAAATTTCTTTACATCTTCGGATGTAGGTTCTTCCAACTCTAAAGCATATAGGGTCATGAACAATAGGACAACAAAAATCGAAGAAACATTTAATCTCTCGTTTGATGACTACTACATCAAGAAATCCCAAAACACAATTCCTTTATCTCCGATATTTCCTGAATCGGCTTCGGATACATTACCATGTTATCATTTGATGCTGACTTTCATCTTCTTTTCGATCCACCTATGAGAGCTATTGATGCTGAAATAAATGCATCAGAAAATCAAGTGTCTGAATCAACCAAGCTCTCAGATGGTCCACAAGATACCTCAACAAGCAATGAGCAGAATCTCTCTTCAGTCGAGGGGTAGTCTTTAAATGATCCTTCAAATCTTTCTGGACATGAAGGGGGCTTATTCACTCCAACAACAGCACCCCTTCGCATGCAATATCACATATTCTGTCCTTATATCCTGCTGTCCAGGGGGAGCCAGAAGTTTCAGCTCAACCAACAACGACAAATTCCCCAACAGCTTTCGTTGAGAGGGAGTAATCTTTTACTCATAATCCTTATCCTTCACAAACAAATGCAACTGATACTAATGCATAAAACGAAACAAATGATGATTCTCCATCTGTTTCAGGTTACCCTTCGGATATCGAGGAAATCATATACGAAGGACCACCTGAGTTTGATACAAACTATCCTCTATTGGAGAAATGGACGAAGAGTCATCCACAATCTCAAGTCATTGGTGATGTTCATGATAGGGTTATGACACGTGCACAACTGCATAAAAAACAACTCAATTTAAACAAAAATTCTGAGTTGTGCATGTTCAATATTTTCATTTCCAAAATTGAACCCAAGAACGTCAAAGATGCTTTTGATCACCCTGACTGGATCGAAGCGATGCAACTGGAATTGGAAGAGTTTGAAAGAAACAAAGTTTGGAGACTCGTTCCAAAACCAGCAAATGCATTGATTGTAGGTCTAAAATGGGTTTATTGTAATAATCTTGGCACCAAAGGTAATGTGATTCAAAATAAGGCAAGGTTGGTTGTTAAAGGATACTGTCAATAGGAAGGTATTGATTATGAAGAAACCTTCACACCTGTTGCCAACTTTGAGTCCGTTCGGATATTTTTAGCATATGCTGCACACAAAAACTTCGATGTCTATCAAATGGATGTCAAATGTGCCTTTTTTAATGGAGATCTCGAGGAAACTGTTGTTGTTGAACAACCACCTGACTTTATTAATAGTGAACATCCGGATCATTGTTACATTTTGGACAAAGCGGTCTATGGTTGAAAACAAGCCCGAGGGGCTTGGTATGAGACCTTAACAAAGTTTTTGAAACAATCAAACTTTAAGCAAGGTTCAGTAGATCCAACACCTTTTAGAAAGAAAGTTGGTCAACAACTTATGTTAGTCCAAATTTATGTTGATGATATCATCTTCGGATCCACTGATCGTACTTTAACAACATGACTTGAAAATATGATGAACAGTAAATTTCATATGAGCATGATGGGGAAAGTTAATTTTGTCCTTGGATTGCAAGTCAAACAATCAAAAGAAGACATTTTTATTAATCAACAAAATACAACCGAAGCCTCCTTGAGCGCTTCGGAATGACTAACTGTTCAAATACCAAAGTTCCAATGGCTGCATGTACAAGGTTGAATCCTTCCTTGGATAAACTGAAGGTCGATCTTCAAAACTATAGGAGTATGATTGGATATCTCCTTTATCTCACGGCTAGTAGGCCGGATATCATGTTTTCAGTGTTTTAATTGTGCTCGATATCAATCCGATCCACGAGAACCTCATCTAACTGCTGTGAAGACCATATTTCACTATGTCCATCATACTACCTCATATGGGCTTTGGTACCCAGCAAATTCAGGCTTCTACATTCAAGCATATTCATATTCGGATCTAGGTGGATGTTCCATTGATCGCAAGAGCACATCCGGAGGTTGTCAATTTCTGGATGGAAAACTCATCAGCTGGCAATCAAAGAAACAAACATGTGTATCAATATCTACTGCTGAAGCTGAATATATGGATCTTGCAGCTCGCACCTCGCAGATAATTTGTATTCAGAGTCAACTTAAAGATTATGCAATTGATATGCGAAGGATACCATTCTTCCGTGACTCACAAAGTGCCATATGAATTTGTCATAATCCTATTCAACACGCAAAGACAAAGCATATACGCTATCACTTTATTAAAAGTCATGTTGAAGTGGGAAACATTGAAGTATACTTTGTACATACTCAAGAACAACTGGCATATATATTCACTAAGGCATTGGGTGAAAGGTCACTCACCTGAATAGTTCAAGGACTTGGGCTGATTGATGGAGCCACTCTCAACTAATATCAGATTTGCATATTCTTTCCCATTTATTTTTATTGCAAATAAACAATTTTCCATGTTGACACGCCTAGGTCGTCGTTGACAACGTTTGGTGATATCAAGTATTTTAGGCGTTATTGAGCCCTATTCTTGATGAAATTATATCATATATATCTTGGTATTCTCACTTTTCGTGTCATGACTTGTTTGGAAGAAAAGAATGAAAACAGGGACTAAAAGCGTGCAAATTGGAAAAGTTTGGAAAGGAATGAAAAATCAAGGAAATACGTATGCGCGCCGCGGGAATTAACAACGCGCGACGCGGGTCAAAGGCAGTGAACCAAATTCAAAGGCCGAGAAAACGGGATCTGATAAGTACGCGTGCCGCGGGATCCTCATATGCGCGGCGCGGTTGCGGTAAATTTCAACTATAAATAGAGGCATTTACAGCCGAAAACCCGAGCAAAACCCTGGTGAAGAATCGACCGTAGAGGCTCTTTGACTCCAAGAATTCGTTTTCAGCAACCATCTTTTGGCATTTCAGGTTTTATAATTTAATTTCCTTTTGGTAGTAAGTAGCATTTGTAGCTAAGGTCTTTGGGAGTGACAACCACTGACTTTGAGCACTTTAGTTTTCTGTTTTGCATCATTGGTTACTGTATTGGACCACTGGAATTCAGTTTTGGTTAATGAAAATCATTTGGTTACAATTAATCTTAGTTTTTCGGTGTTTTGATGCTTGTGTTTGATTGTGTTTGTTTGGGTTGTGTTTGGATGTTATTTTGACTGTGTTTGGGACTGTTTCCCTTGCTGAAATCAGTAGCCAACTAGGTTAGCTTTAGGTATTGAACTTTGGCCAGTAACTGTTCAGTTAGACTGTAGCTATTGGTTTAGATTATACCTTCTTTTGTTGGATGTTTGGGATGCCTTTGATTGCTTCTGATTCAGAGATGCACTTCTGGTTTCAGAAAGTAACTAGGCTTGTTTGAGTTGAGTTTAGCTTATGCTTGGCTTGACTTTGTTTGGTCATTGCTTTTGGGTCGTTGAGAGCTTAGAAACTAGGTCCTCCGACTGTAGCGTGACACTACAAGTTGGTAATCTGTCATCTGGTCTAACCACGAAGCTCCTGCGGATCGACCCTGACTACCACTGTGCTAGTGTGTGTGTTAGGTTTTCTTATTTTTGACCGCACGACGACCTAGGCGTGTCAAATTTTGGCGCCGTTGCCGGGGAGCTGTGAGCTTAGATTAGGTGATTAGTAGGAACTTGTTTCTTGATTTTCTGGAGTTTCATTTGGTTAGTTTCTGTTTTTTTTGTTTTGTGGGCGTGTTGCATTAGTGCATGCGTACCCGCAGGGGTGAGCAATTATCCACATTGCATTTTGATCCAGAGATTGAGCGAACTGCGCGCAAAATCCGTGCCCGTAGGCTTTTGAATATTATGAGTTTTAGTCAAGTTAGTAGTAGTCCAGTAAGTGTTGCCCAGGAACCATCAGGTGAGGCAACGGGGATGTTTTCTATTCCCCCACTGTCAGAGTTTCAGTTCGGGAGCACGAGTGCTTGTGGTGGTGCAGTTTCAGCCCCTGCACCCATACCATCATGCACTCCACCATCGATTCCACCATTTACACCCATTTCACAACCAAAATCCATCAATCCATTCACCTCTGCAATGTCTTGGGGAGAGCCGACCCGTGATGGCACCTCAGTTTCTAGACAGCAGACACCAACCTCTCAACCATTTTCTCAACCACAACCAGTTCTTTTTAAACCTCAACCCACATTCCAACCTACACAATATCAACAACCTCCTCAGCCATAATACCAGTATCCAGAGACAGAGGAAAGATATGATGAGGAAGATGAGGGATGGGTTCCACCAGCACCTCAGCAACCGTGGATCAGAGGTCGAGGACCTCTGAGAAGAGCACAACAGTACCAACAACCACCAGGTCAGCAGGGATATAACGATCATCTTTACGGTAATCCTGCTCAACCTTTACATTTTGCACAACCGAGAAGGCAATCGATTGCATCACATTTCCAGCCACGGGAATATGATGATTCGTCGCCAATTTATATTCCTGATAACATTGATTCTCAAGTAGAAATAAGACCTCAGTTGTTAGGAATCTTGACTCAGTTCAGGGGATATAAGGAAGACGACCCGTATAATCACTTATATGAATTTATAGCGATTGACAATGCTAATACTCCTAGGAATACAGATAAAGACATCTTTAGGCTTAGGTTATTCCCATTCACTCTTAAGGATAAAGCCAAATATTGGTTTACGTCTTTACCGTCTAACAGTATTACTAGTTGGGAACAACTCAAGGCCAAATTTCTACAAGAATTCTATCCGGTCAGTAAAACCACGGAGGTTAGACGAGCAATCCAAGATTTCCAGCAAAAACCAGGGGAGACTTTCAATGAAGCGTTTGATAGGTTAAAAGAGTTGTTGCGATCCTGCCTGCATCATGAAGTTCCTAAACGGCAGTTAGTTAAATTATTCTTTGAGGGAGTTAGTGAGACACACCAAGCTATGATAAATGCCTCATCAAGTGGGACATTTATGTGGCAAGAGCCAGAAGATGCCTGGAGATTCTTGGAGCAGTTGAGCGTAGGATCAAAATTCAGTGGATCTATGAAAGATAAGACGATATATATAGCTAACATTGAAGCAGAGAACAAATGGAAAGCTGAAATTCAGAAAGATCTCACTGCTGTTACAAAAAGGTTCAATCAGATGCTCGAGAGGTTTCAACAAGAAAAGGGGGCATATGTGTTGCATGGGCAAATTATATGCAATACATGTGGAGAAATAGGACACAATGAGTGCTCGATGACTCATGAAGAAATTAGTCAAGTGCACGGATATGGTCGATTTCATAACGCACCAAGACCATTCCGAAGTAATCAGCAACGAGAATCGAGGCAACCACCTATGAGGCAGCAGCAGGCGCAACCTCCATCTCCAGCAGGAGGAATGAATATTGGTTTGCAGGAAATCTTTGGAATGTTAGTCAAGCTCCAGGAGGTGGAGAAGTCTAATTCAGAAGCAATTCTGAAATTAGGAGAATTGATTGTCAAAATGGAAGAGAATAGAGTGCAGGAACAGGTGCAATCATCAAGAATGCAAGTTAATGAGGTAATCACACTTAGGAGCGGGAATAAAGTAGACAACAAGGTTACAGCCCCGCTTGCAGATGATGATAGTGATGTAGAAATAATTTTTGATGAAAAAGAAGAATTGGAGAAGGAAGAGAAGAAGGATAAGGAGAATCAGGTAAAGAAGAAGAAGCAAACGAGTACCTGGGAGAAAGGAGAACCAAGTGGGACAGTTCCTTTTCCTACGGCTTTAGAAAAGCCGAAGAAAGGACCATATGGAAAGAAGGGACCACAGGCTGAGGATATGTGGGAATTGTTTAGTCAAATCAAGGTTAACATTCCACTAGTCAAACTCATTAAGGAAGTTCCCACATATGCTAAGTTTCTTAAGGACATGTGCATACATAAGAAGCACATTCTGTCCCATTTGCCTAAGATGATTAGCTTACCTGAGAATGTAAGTTCTATCCTAATGGATGCGCTTCCTCCAAAGATGAAGGATCCAGGAGTTCCTCTCATCTCAGTAGATTTAGGCAATATGCACATTAAAAGAGCTTTGTTAGATTTAGGTGCAAGTGTGAACATACTGCCTGGACAGTTATTTGACAAGCATGAGTTTGGTACCATGAGATCTACTGACGTGATTCTACAGCTGGCTGATATGTAACACCCCTTTCTCAAACCATAATTTAATATAGTTTATATTACAAAACATTTTACAAAACGTGACCATGAAAAGTCACCTAATTTTTTTTTTATAAACTTTATTCTGAAAGGGTATTACAGACTCAATACAGAAAACCATAATTTAAACTTACTGTATACACACTGGTCCCACTCCAGCTCCTGCTCATCTCACCTAAGTACATAGCATTTAAAAATAATACGTGAGACATAAAGTCTCGTGAGTAATATGGGTTTTAGACCCAAAACTTTTCTACTTTAAAACTTGAAATATAAACAAGTAAACTACTAGAACTTATTTCATAATAAATCTCAAATCTCTTTTCTTTTCTATCTTCAAACTCAAAAATACTTTCTTTCTCAAAAATTACTTTCTTTTATCAAAACTGTATTCTTTCTCAAAACTACTTTCTTTTATCAAAACTGTATTCTTTCTCAAAACTGATTTCTTTCTTTAAAAACTGTTTTCCTTCAATAACTGCTTTCTTTCTCGTTTTTCTAGTGACCAACTGAAACTCATGAATTAATTTAGTTTAATTCATTCTATTAGCTCACCCCGCGGGACAGAACAGATCCGCCCGCTAGTTTATGCTCATTCTGTCTCCCCTTTGTGACTTGGAACGGATTCAAGCACAAGGGTATACTAAGCTAGACAACTACTTCGCGACGGGAGGTACCATCCCAGTAGTGTCTTCTGATCTCCCGATTATGTGGGTGATCCTAGTCTGGACAAATAACTCTTACTACTTTCTTTGCTTTGCTTCTTATTTCATTACTTTCTTCATTACATCCCAAATTGGTCAAAAGGGACACAATTTCAAAATAAGCTCAAACTTTAACTCTTTGACTCATACTTTTGAAAATCATTTTAAAACTAACTTCAAAATCTTTAGCTCTCATATGGAGCTTCTTTCAAAACTTTACAAGCTATACTTCTTTAAAAAATGAGCTTCTTTAAAATCTCTTTTATACACTTAGCTCTTAGAGCTACTTTCAAAACTGTTTCCAAACCTTAGTATCTAAAAATATTTGGAAATCTCTTTTCTGAAAATACACTTTGCTATGTACTAAGAAAATCCTCATAAAACTCACATTGGTTTAGATATAAACCACTATGCTTCTTATACGCCTTCTCCCTTTCCGTGCTCTCTAGTATTTGAAGCACCTCCTATACATATATCACATATATATATATATATATATATATATATATATATATATATATATATATATATATATATATATATATATATATATATATATATATATATATATATATATATATATATATATATATATATATATATATATATATATATAATAAATATAGGTTACAACTGACTCTACCGTTATAAGGTCTCATATGACACAACTTCAAGTCATAACAAGTATATGACTACTAGCAATCATCTTTCTATGAATTATATACTCTTCAATGTACTCGTATTCTACTACAGTACCCCCGAGGGGTCGAAAACTCAATTTAATATTTTTCCCAGACTTTTCAGACCATTAGAGACTTATGGTTTAAGTTTGGGGTGAATCGGACAAGCCTAGCTAAGATTCACACTTTTGAAGTTCCTGTCCGGAGGGCGCACTGCGCCTGGAACCTGGGCGCACCACGCTTGAAACCTGGGCGCACTGCGCCTGGCGCCTGGGCAGTGTTCCAGACCAGTCGCGATTTGACACTGTAGCATGCAGTTTTGGGGTATTAAGCTCTTATTGATGTTCTTAATCATTTTACTACCATTCCATGACTAAAACCCTTGCTTTACATCAGGTTTTAACCCATGGAATCACTGATTCCAATTCCAATTCTTTGAAAACCCGTTTTTTTGATATTTTCACTAAAAATCCAAGTTTTTGAAATTAATCACTTAGGAGTGTCTTAATACATCCTAAGTGATCATTTGGACTCAACAAAACCATAAAAACTGGTCTTGATCTTGTAAACCCGTGAATTAGGGTTCTTGAGCAAAAATCATCTTTTTCTTAATTTCAATAACACTTCATAGTTGAAGCGTGTTTACTTAATGTTTTAGTGTAACTAGATGATGATGAATTTCTGGAAACATTTCATGAAGTTCATAATCCATATTTCCAGATTTCAACCCGAGAAGATGATGAATAGTAGGTGTTCTTACCTCAAATGCTTGAAAACTTCAATTCCAACTTCTATTTCTTGTAAAATCTTCCAGAACTCTTTCTCCCCTCTTGTTCTCTCTAGCTCTCTCTCGATTCTTCCACTGATTTCTGGAGAATGAGAGCTAAATATCTTATATACATATATATTTAGTTTTTATAAAATAGTTACACTTTAGCCCTTAGCCTTCCACTTTCTTTACAAAAATGGTCCTAAGGCCCAAAATCTTGCAAACATAGTTCTAATAATTACTAACTTAGCTTCTTACTGAAATTTCTTAACAAAATGGTCATTTTCATGTCAAATGACCGATTTGCCCTTTTTGGCCAAGTATCACTATTCACGCGGTAAAACTTCAATTTTTATATAGACTTTTATTTTTTATAACATTATTCCACAAATCACATATTATTTTACATAATGGTCTTATAATGTGTCAAAAGACCATTTTACCCTTTACACTTTTTCGCGGGTTCTTACAGTCACTCCTCCTTAAGCGGATTCCGTCCTCGGAATATTTTCGTAGTCTGTGAAATCTGGATATCTTCTCTTCATCTCTCCAAATGTCTCCCAAGTTAGGTTTGACCCTAACGGATGCTTCCACTTGACTAGTACTAAGTCAATCTCCTTGTTCCTCAACTTCTTAGTCTGCATTTCTAGAATCTTTTCAGATTTTTCAACTAGTCTGCTAGGAGTCTCTACCCTCATGTCTGAATACGGTATCACTAACTCCTCTTTTCCAAAGTACTTCTTCAGGTAGTAACTTCAGCTTGAACGCTTGTAACTCAACTCTCTTCAGGATTTTAAAAGGTCCAATATATTTTGGACTCAGCTTTCCTCTCTTACCAAATTTGACTACACCCTTCCATGGCGACACTTTTATCATCACTAAATTATTTTCTTGTTACTCATACAGTCTTTTATTTAGATCTAAGTAACTCTTCTGTCGGTCTTGTGCTGCTTTCATGTTAGCCTGAATCACTCCAATCTTCTCATTGGTCATTCTAACAATTTCTGGTCCTGTCAACTTAGTCTCACCCGCCTCCAACCAACATAAAGGAGTTCTACACTTTCTACCATACAATGCCTCAAAGGGTGGCATTTTAATGCTATAATGGTAGCTATTGTTATATGCAAACTCCACTAAGGGCAGGTGTTCATCCCAACTGCCTCCAAAATCCATCATGCAGGATCGTAGCATGTCTTCTACTGTCTGTATTCGTTCGTTCGCTCTGACCATCCGTTTGTGGATGATACGCTGTGCTTAGCTGAATTCTCGTCCCCATTTTCTCTTGTAAAGCTTTCCAAAAGTTAGAGGTAAATCTGGGGTCTCTGTCTGACACGATGGACAACGGTGCACCATATCTTCTTAACACTTCATCTGTATACAACTGGGCTAACTTCTCCAATGGAGTAGTTTCTTTTATGGATAGAAACAGTGCACTCTTGATCAACCGGTCCACTATGACCCATATACTATCTCATCCTCTTCTCGTTCTCGGTAACCCGACAATAAAGTCCTTGGTTACATCTTCCCACTTTCCGGCTGGAATGTGCAATGACTGAGCATCTCCATGCGGGACCTGATGTTCCGCCTTGACTTGTGCACAAATGACACACTTGGAGACGTACTTTTCTCAAGTTTAAACTTAAACTTATATGACTCTTCTAAAATCAACTTTCTCAAATCTCCTGCTTTCGGCACCCAAATGCGGGTTCTAGAAATCTTTAACTCTTGTCTGCTTGTCTCAAAGTGCATGTCTTTTCCTAGTTTCTCATCTTTCAAGTCTATGCTTTTCTCAACTTTATGTTGAGCTGCTTTATTCTGTTCTATAATACTGGACACTAGGTCTATACGCATCGATCTTTTCTTGATTCTTTTCTCTGGAACTTTTCTACTCAAAGCATCTGTTGCTACACTTGCTTGCCTGAATGGTATACAATCTCGCAAACATAATCACTGATCAACTCTAACTATCTTTTCTGTCTTATGTTCAACTTTATTTGAGTGAACACATACTGCAAACTCTTGTGATCAGTGAATAGCTTGTGCTTTGTTCCATACAGGTAATGCCTTCAAATTTTCAAGGCAAATACAATCACTGCTAGCTCTATATCATAGGTAATATACTTTGTTTCTAGGGCTTTCAACTATCTGGGAACATATGCTATACTCTTACTCCTCTGCATCTACACACAGCTAAGCCCTCTATGTGAGGCATTGCTGTATACTTCAAAATCTTTTGTCCCATCTGGTAATATAAGGACAGACGCATTACTCGACTTCTCTTTTAATGTAATAAAAGCTTTTACTTATTTTTCTTACTTGAGTAAATTTCATATTTTAAATTTACTTTCCCTCTCTTATTCTAGAAGCTCTATCACTTTATACTTTATTATAGAAAATTGACTTTCCAACAGTCAATCTACATTTCTAATTACTTCTTTCTTGTCATTAGACTTAAATCTCTTATTACCTTTATACAATTCCTTTAGAAGTTTTACAACTTCTTATATCTATATATACTAGAAGAATTGACTCTTCAAAAGTCAATCGTTGTTCTTGCTTCTTTTGTCTTATCTTTCATGTTTAATTCTCAAGAAATTTTCTATCTTTTTTTTTATAAGCAAAACCTTTTGTATCCAAGGTGTTGCTACAATTTCTACTAAACTTTTCTTTGTCTTTACTACTAGTTTTCATACATTCTCATAAGGTTATTTCCTTTATCATCTTGTTACTTGCATGTATTACTTTTATAAATACATGTCTTGTATCACTATTCATTTATATTATTTTTATCTTTCGACATATTAACGATCTAAATACCTCTTTCATTTTTTTTATAATTTAGGAGATTTCAATCTCTATTACTCATTATACTTTCTACTATAATCATGTCCTTTTCATTTCTCAACTTTCTTACTGTACTCTTATGAATACTCTTCTGATCTTCTTAGGTACCCCATGTACCATTCTCATCTTATTACTTATGTTTTAGTATTTTTTTAATTCTTATTTCTCACACTAATGCTTAGTTTAGCATTCTATCTCTTGCTTTACTTGCTATGGCTAATGCCCAAAAATAACTTTTACTTCTCTTTTTATTCTGACTGCATTATAACCATATTTCAATAAGGATTGGCATTTCTGACTCAACAATTTCTTGTTTTATCTCATTATACTTATTAAGTGTACACTACTTTCATAGTCATATAGATTACCACCATTTTTCATAAACATTTAGTCTCTATGTCTTATATACTTTACTCATAATTTTTTTTTTTTTTAGGTTTGATACCCAAAATTCTTTTATTGTACTTTTCACCATTTCTCTCTATGTGTTATAAGGCTATATGCCCAACACATTACATTGTTTTTTTTAAGCTTCATTTCTTTACTCTCTTTATATATATATATATATATATATATATATATATATATATATATATATATATATATATATATATATATATATATATATATATATATATATATATATATATATATATATATATATATATATATATATATATATATATATATATATATATATATATATATATATATATATATATATATATATATATATATATATATATATATATATATCTTAAAGCGATATACGCTATACACTTTCTTATGTTCCATAATTACTAATCATGTACCGACCATTTCTCCAATCTTCGGTTACTTTTACCCGTTACTTCCGCTTAGAGGTAGTAACTTCCTGTCTCTTTATTTTAGTTCTTATTTCATATTTGACTCTTTGTCTAAGACTTATCTAGATATTCAATTTTACTCTTTATCTCATATTATTTATGACTCTCAGTCATTTTTTCTCACATTCTTTCTGTTATCCTTTTATCATTCACAGTTCTTCTTATTTATACTTTATATAGTCACTAAATCTGATTTCAAATGACCATTTCTCTGATAACTGTCTTTATATTCTTCTCATTATCATCATTGTCTGTCTTATCTTTAACTTTTCGCCCAACACTTGATTAGGCATTTAATCTCTATTTCTCAACTCATTCTCTTGCATTATAACAATGCAACTTGCTCATAGTCTTTAACGATTTTTTTAGGTAACTTACTTTGTTATATTACTCATTATAGTACTATACTTACGACTTATTTATTTGTTCCAATCTTTAGATATCTTTCCTTGTCATACTTCTTTCAAGTTTGGAAGTCACGACTTCCCATTTCTTACACTTTCATTTATGTCCTTGATTCCTTATCTAATACTTGATTAAGTATTTTGCTTTCGTTTTATATTAACATATTTAATCACAACTTTTATATACATACTTTAATCTCTTGGTTGTCCATGAACAACACATCTTACTACTTCTCAATATTTATTCTATACTCTTTTATACATCTTTTGGGTTTGTCTACAATTGCAAACCCAGCTCATTTCCTTTTTACTCTTTCTACTTAAATGTTTTCATTCTTCTTTCTTATATGAATTTCATTCATATATCTGTATTCACTTTCTTTTCCAATCTTTCTTTATTTAGTCATTGTAGTGACATTACTCTTATTTTTATTCCATAATCATAATTCGTTTCCGTTAAACAACAGAAATTTTTAGTTATACTCTTTCTTTTATAATTGTACTATATACTCAATTACTTCTATTAACACTTTCAATACATTATACGGTGGTTATCTTAACCACAAAATTAAACTTTTCTCCTTCATTACTTTGGCATTCTTGTCATCTTATTTTCAGTGCTTTTTTTTATGTTTTATTACTTTATACTGATTCATATAGGGTATGGGGTTTTTCCCCTATAAATCTCATATTTGCTACTTCATCATTAACACTTTTTCTTTTATACTTTAGTATTTCCCGTCATACTTGATTGTCTTACATAGGTATACCGAACCTATACTCCTCAAACCTTCTATACTTATCTCTTACAGCTTCACATAGTTCCTGTGTGGTTCCACCAGACTCAAATGTATATCCTGTGATTAGAATAGTACGGGCCCATATTATTATAACCACCTATATACATTTGCTTCCAGTTTACCACCAGGACTTCACGTTCCACTATAATGAATTTACTTCTATCTCTACTTACTTTCTACATCATACCCAAGTATGTACTCTACTTAACTCTCACATAGTTTAAGTCTAGGTTCAAGTACTGACACCTAGTTCGCTTAAACTATGGCTCTGATACCAAAACTGTAACACCCCTTTCTCAAACCATAATTTAATATAGTTTATATTACAAAACATTTTACAAAACGTGACCATGAAAAGTCACCTAATTTTTTTTTATAAACTTTATTCTGAAAGGGTATTACAGACTCAATACAGAAAACCATAATTTAAACTTACTGTATACACACTGGTCCCACTCCAGCTCCTGCTCATCTCACCTAAGTACATAGCATTTAAAAATAATACGTGAGACATAAAGTCTCGTGAGTAATATGGGTTTTAGACCCAAAACTTTTCTGCTTTAAAACTTGAAATATAAACAAGTAAACTACTAGAACTTATTTCATAATAAATCTCAAATCTATTTTCTTTTCTATCTTCAAACTCAAAAATACTTTCTTTCTCAAAAATTACTTTCTTTTATCAAAACTGTATTCTTTCTCAAAACTACTTTCTTTTATCAAAACTGTATTCTTTCTCAAAACTGATTTCTTTCTTTAAAAACTGCTTTCCTTCAATAACTGCTTTCTTTCTCGTTTTTCTAGTGACCAACTGAAACTCATAAATTAATTTAGTTTAATTCATTCTACTAGCTCACCCTGCGGGACAGAACAGATCCGCCCGCTAGGTTATGCTCATTCTGTCTCCCCTTTGTGACTTGGAACGGATTCAAGCACAAGGGTATACTAAGCTAGACAACTACTTCGCGACGGGAGGTACCATCCCAGTAGTGTCTTCTGATCTCCCGATTATGTGGGTGATCCTAGTCCGGACAACTAACTCTTACTACTTTCTTTGCTTTGCTTCTTATTTCATTACTTTCTTCATTACATCTCAAATTGGTCAAAAGGGACACAATTTCAAAATAAGCTCAAACTTTAACTCTTTGACTCATACTTTTGAAAATCATTTTAAAACTAACTTCAAAATCTTTAGCTCTCATACGGAGCTTCTTTCAAAACTTTACAAGCTATACTTCTTTAAAAACTGAACTTCTTTAAAATCTCTTTTATACACTTAGCTCTTAGAGCTACTTTCAAAACTGTTTCCAAACCTTAGTATCTAAAAATATTTGGAAATCTCTTTTCTGAAAATACACTTTGCTATGTACTAGGAAAATCCTCATAAAACTCACCTTGGTTTAGATATAAACCACTATGCTTCTTATACGCCTTCTCCCTTTCCATGCTCTCTAGTATTTGAAGCACCTCCTATACATATATCACATATATATATTTAATAAATATAGGTTACAACTGACTCTACCGTTATAAGGTCTCATATGACACAACTTCAAGTCATAACAAGTATATGACTACTAGCAATCATCTTTCTATGAATTATATACTCTTTAATGTACTCGTATTCTACTACAGTACCCCCGAGGGGTCGAAAACTCAATTTAATATTTTTCCCAGACTTTTCAGACCATTAGAGACTTATGGTTTAAGTTTGGGGTGAATCGGACAAGCCTAGCTAAGATTCACACTTTTGAAGTTCCTGTCCGGAGGGCGCACTGCGCCTGGAACCTGGGCGCACCACGCCTGGAACCTGGGCGTACTGCGCCTGGCGCCTGGGCAGGGTTCCAGACCAGTCGCGATTTGGCACTGTAGCATGCAGTTTTGGGGTATTAAGCTCTTATTGCTGTTCTTAATCATTTTACTACCATTCCATGACTAAAACCCTTGCTTTACATCAGGTTTTAACCCATGGAATCACTGATTCCAATTCCAATTCTTTGAAAACCCGTTTTTTTTTATATTTTCACTAAAAATCCAAGTTTTTGAAATTAATCACTTAGGAGTGTCTTAATACATCCTAAGTGATCATTTGGACTCAACAAAACCATAAAAACTGGTCTTGATCTTGTAAACCCGTGAATTAGGGTTCTTGAGCAAAAATCGTCTTTTTCTTAATTTCAACAACACTTCATAGTTGAAGCGTGTTTACTTAATGTTTTAGTGTAACTAGATGATGATGAATTTCTGGAAACATTTCATGAAGTTCATAATCCATATTTCCAGATTTCAACCCGAGAAGATGATGAATAGTAGGTGTTCTTACCTCAAATGCTTGAAAACTTCAATTCCAACTTCTATTTCTTGTAAAATCTTCCAGAACTCTTTCTCCCCTCTTGTTCTCTCTAGCTCTCTCTCGATTCTTCCACTGATTTCTGGAGAATGAGAGCTAAATGTCTTATATACATATATATTTAGTTTTTATAAAATAGTTACACTTTAGCCCTTAGCCTTCCACTTCCTTTACAAAAATGGTCCTAAGGCCCAAAATCTTGCAAACATAGTTCTAATAATTACTAACTTAGCTTCTTACTGAAATTTCTTAACAAAATGGTCATTTTCATGTCAAATGACCGATTTGCCCTTTTTGGCCAAGTATCATTATTCACGCGGAAAAACTTCAATTTTTACAGACTTTTATTTTTTATAACATTATTCCACAAATCACATATTATTTTACATAATGGTCTTATAATGTGTCAAAAGACCATTTTACCCTTTACACTTTTTCGCGGGTTCTTACATGATAAGTCCACCAAGGTTCCCAGGGGTATGTTAGTCGATGTCATCATCAAAGTGGGAGAATTTTATTACCCAGCAGATTTTCTCGTTTTGGACACTCATCAAGCAACTAATGGAGAACAACCCACGCTCATTTTAGGGCGACCGTTTTTGGCTACGGCCAACGCAAATATTGCTTGTCGCACCGGAGAAATGGGAATATCTTTTGGGCACCAACAGGCCAAGATCAACATTTTCAATGCTGATCTCAAGGGAAGTAGCATGGAAGAAGAGGAGTGTTATCAGGCGGACATCATAGATGAGCTAGTGCGGCAGTACACTCCAGAGGTACTTCAATCAGATGAGAGGGAGACTCAGGAAGAAGCAAGTGTTGAAAGTAAAGAGACGCAAAAAGAAAAAGAAGAAGAAAAGGGATTCAAGTCTGAAGAATGTGCGCATATAGAGAAGTTACCAACAGAGATCCCAAAGACATTAAAGCCCTCCTTACTAGAATCACCAAAGCTGGATTTAAAACCTTTACTAGAACATCTAAAGTATGCCTTTTTAGAGGAGAAGGATACTTTGCCAGTGATTGTGGCAGCCAATCTGACAGAGAAACAAGAGAAAGAATTGCTTGAAGTACTATCCAAACACAAGGAGGCTATTGGTTGGACAATTGCGGATTTGAAAGGGATCAGTCCGACCACATGTATGCATCGCATTATCACAGAGGAAGGAGCTAAACCTGCCAGGGACACGCAGAGGAGATTGAATCCCAACCTAAAGGAAGTTGTAAAAAGGAAGTTCTCAAATGGTTGGATGCAGGAATCATCTACCCAATTTCTGACAACGAATGGGTTAGTCCGACGCAAACAGTGCCGAAAAAGTCTGGGATCACTGTCGTGGATACAAAGGATGGTGACAAGATATCCACAAGACCTGTAACCGGATGGCGAGTCTGTATTGACTATCGAAAACTTAACACCGCTACTTCTAAAGACCACTTTCCGTTACCATTCATCGATCAAATCGTAGAGAAATTAGCAGGACAAAAATACTACTGTTTTTTGGATGGATATTCTGGGTATAATCAGATTGCAATCCATCCAGAAGATCAGGCAAAGACAACGTTCACTTGTCCGTATGGTACTTTTGCATTTCGCAGAATGCCATTTGGATTGTGTAACGCGCCTGCAACGTTTCAACGATGTATGACGGCAATTTTTTCTCACATGATTGGTGATGCATTAGAAATCTTCATGGATGATTTCTCAATTTTCGGACCGACATTCGAAACTTGCTTGGTTCAATTGGAAAAAGTGCTGAAGAGATGTGTAGAATCAAATCTGGTGCTCTCCTGGGAGAAAAGTCATTTCATGGTCAGAGAAGGGATAGTGTTAGGTCATGTGGTCTCTGAGAGAGGATTCGAAGTCGATTGTGCTAAAGTCAAGGTTATATCCACATTGCCACCTCCAACATCAGTGAAAGGGGTCAGATCATTCCTGGGGCATGCGGGTTTTTATTGTAGGTTTATTAAAGATTTTAGTGCTATTTCTAAACCCCTTTGTGGTCTCCTTTTGAAAGATGCACCATTTATTTTTGATGAAGAATGTGTGAAAGCATTCAATATTCTCAAGACTAAATTGGTCGAAGCCCCTATCCTGAAACCGCCTGACTGGACGCAACCTTTTGAGATAATGTGTGACGCTAGTGACTATGCTGCTGGTGCAGTATTAGGGTAAAAAGTCGATAGGAAACCTGTTGTTATCTGCTATGCTAGTAAAAAATTTTCTGAAGCTCAATTGAATTATTCAACTACTGAAAAAGAATTACTTGCCGTAGTATTTGCTTTAGATAAATTTCGATCTTACATCTGGGGATCCAAGTTGGTGGTTTACACTGACCACAGTGCTGTTCGGAATCTACTTACAAAGAAGGAGTCTAAACCTAGACTAATTAGATGGATACTTCTGCTGCAAGAATTCGATGTAGACATCAAAGATAAGAAAGGAGCAGAGAATGTGGTGGCATATCATCTTTCTCGATTACCAGATGAAGGATTGGAAGCAGGAATTCAAGACTCATTCACCGACGAGCAGTTGTTAGAGGTTAATGGAGCTCCTTGGTATGCAAATTACGTAAATTTTCTGGCTACAGGAGCAATCCCAACACATTGGACAAAACAAAGGCAGAAGCAATTTTGCACGTATGCAAAGAGATTCATTTGGGACGACCCAGACCTTTTTAAGGTAGGAGAGGATCAGATAATTCGCCGATGTATGCTAGACAATGAAATTGGTGAGGTACTGGATCTCTGTCATGCGTCAGCATGTGGAGGACATTTCAGTGGAAAGAAGACAGGGTACAAGTTTCTCGAATCCGGATTGTATTGGCCAACTATCTTTCGAGATGCACACAAGACTGCTAAGGAATGCATCAATTGCCAGCAATTAGGGAACATATCAAAAAGGGATCAAACGCCTTTGAATCCGATTTTGGTAGTAGACATTTTTGATGTCTAGGGAATCGATTTCGTGGGTCCATTCCCCACATCACATGGGTATGTTTACATTTTGGTAGCAGTAGATTATGTCTTTAAATGGATTGAGGCCGAAGCAACTCGTACAAATGATCATCACGTGGTTTGTAAATTTGTGAAGAAAAATATCTTCACCAGGCATGGAGTCCCAAGAGTAATCATTAGCGACGGAGGATCTCATTTCAAGAATTTCAAATTTGGAAGGCTGCTAAAACATTATGGGGTGAATCATCGCATCGCAACACCTTATCATCCACAGAAAAGCGGCCAGGTGGAGGTGTCCAATAGACAGATTAAAGAAATTCTTCAAAAGACTGTCAAAACGGGTAGAAAGGATTAGTCGCTAAGGCTAGATGACGCATTATGGGCATACCGAACTGCGTACAAGACACCGATTGGGACTACTCCATATCGGTTGGTTTATGGAAAAGGATGTCATCTGCCAGTGGAGATCGCTAATCGTGCCCTATGGGCCGTTAAGAAAGTCAACATGGATTATACTGATGCTAGAAAAGAAAGGAAACTTCAGTTGTCTGAATTAGAAGAGTTACGAGATGAGGCATACGAGAACGCAGCCACCTATAAATCAAAGATGAAGCGATATCACGATGCAAAGCTGCGATTGAAGGTCTTTGAAGTAGGACAAATAGTGTGGCTGTATAATTCAAGACTGAAGATGTTCCCCGGAAAACTAAGGAGTAAGTGGAATGGTCCCTATGAAGTAATCAGCGTCACAGACTATGGCGCACTAGAAATTCAGGACTTGAAAGGTGGGCAACCATTTAAAGTCAATGGCCATAGGCTCAAACCATATATTGTTATGGGCACATTCCAGAAATTAGAAGTTGAGACAGTCGAATTTGTAGCAGATATTCCAACATACGCCACGTAAGTAGGTAAGTGAACGTCCGGCTGAAGACGTTAAACTTAGTGCTTGTCGGGAGGCAACCCGACCGTCATTTGTATATTTGCATATTTTTATAATACCTTATTACATCCATTTGATCACGGTGAGAAAAAGGCAAGTGTGGGGTCATTTTGGTAATTTTACAATACCGCGACATGGGATTTTTGGATCCGCGCCGCGTGTATTGATTTTACGCGATTACATTTAAAATCAGATTTTATACGCGACGCGGATAGAAGCTTCTCGCGCCGCGGCCTTATCACTACTAGAAAATACACCTTTAATGACACACGAACTATGACACACACTAGTTTTATGACATACAAAAATGTGTGTCGTAAAAAAAATGTCATCTCTTTCAGAATCTGAAGAATTTACGACATACATAATTGTATGTCATAAATTTGTGTCATCTTTTTTAAAATTTATGACATACAAAAATGGTTGTCATGTTCTAATGTCATAAAAAAAACACGGAGGACCCTTTTATGTCGTTTTATAAAAAAGTGTGTCATCTCCGGTTTCCTTTATTACCTAGACCTTTCTCAATTTTACGCTCCAACCTTTCCAGCTTTTCCCTTCGTTCCCACCCCCAAAACTAGGGTTCCTCGCTTCAAATTCTTGCTGCCTTGATCTCCCTAAAAAATAAACAGAGAAGCAAACGAGATGATGATTAGGACAACTCAGAGAACAATTCACCAGTTCACTCCTTATCTCCCTCTCCTTCTCATCGTTGCTACCCGGTAATCTGCTTTCTCGTCTTGCCGCCGCCGCTGTGTTCTGCCGCCTTCGTCGATGCGTTTTGCCGACGACCTTCTCCGCCCCGCCGACGAGCTTCTGTCGTGCTCCTATCGCGTCGTCGTCCAGCTCCATTGCAAACACCACCATATAACACCTCATCCCCTCCTCTCATTTCAACTACACATACTCCACTAATTTGCTTCTTCACCATGGTTTCTACAGAATTCGCACGCACAGCAGTCGATATCATCGGTGAGCAAAGCACAATCTCTCTCACTCACCTCTGTCTCTCTCTCGATCTCTTGATCTCTCTTGATCTAATAATACATTTGATTCCGTATGTTGTTCTTACTTTTATTAGCGAAAGCTTTCTTACAGTCGACTGCTTCCCATTAATCGGCCCATGTAAAACTAATATATAAATTTTTTTAAGCCATCTTCACATTCTTCTAGCTAGGAGTTTTTTTGAAAAGGTTTTTTATTTTGATTCATAGGAAGCTTCTACAGAGCTTCTACAGAGGAAGTCGTTTGTTGACTACCTTGTAAGCATTTCACCACTGTGAGATTTTGAAGAGGTTTGTTAACTGCCCTTTAATCATTTCACCACTGAAAGTATGTACTGGGTTTCGATTGTAGGTTTTTGAAGAAGTTTTACAGAAAAGATTCGCCAATGTAAGTAAAATCTTGTTGCAAATGTATTGCTTAATGATGCTCGAAATCCATCACTAGAAATAGGTAAAAACTTGGGGGTCATTAAAAATGGGGGAAGAAGTCCACAAGGCAATGCACATAGTAGTACTCCAGGTGTTTTCAATTACTCCAGGTGTTTTCAATTACTCCTTCATTCTTTTAAATACTAATGTCTTAATTGTGAATACAATTTGTGAATTCTAAAATATAGAACAAAAAATGCCTGTGTTAATTGGAATACAATGTGTAAATTAAAAAAATATAATGATGAAGTATCCAGACCTATTGTAGTTCTTAATCATACTGGATTGTAGTTAATGATTTTAGCAACGATAATATATCATTAAAAGCATATGAATAGTAATGAATGCAAGTGCTTAACTTATGCTTCCGGTTCTTATTAAGCCATTCTACTTTGGAAAAATTGCTCAATCATAACATTGCACTTTCATTTCAAATTACTTATATTTATGATTCTTTGCAGTTATTAATTGGACCCTTCAATGGAAATGTCGTTATGGTGTGGGTTTGCCGGTGGCTATAATGTGGAAATAAGGAGTCTAGAAACAAGCTATAATGTGGAAATAAATAAGCATAACAGTTGGTCGAAAAACATTTTTAGGGTCCTTGAAAAAAATTGTTTTATACCATTTTTATGCACTTTTTGTACAATTATTACTGATACTTATAATTTTTTTGCAGTCATTAATTGGACTCTTCAACTGTTTTTTTTAATAACTAGTGACGTCTATAGCGTAAACACAAATAGAATGAAATGAAATTTTTTAACGGGTTGCTTGCTTTCAGATCCAACAGATATTTGCAGCTTGTGAATCTGATGGTGCTTTTAATTTCAGGGACAAAGATAGAAGACAAAGAATAAATGTGTTTTTATATTTCTTGATGTTTCACAGACTATTTTGGTCCTTTATCTTGGAGTGTTAGTTTAATTTATAGGACAAATATAGAAAACAAAGAATTGTATATGTAATTTTGTATTAAGGATATGTTATTTTATATTATAAGAAATTAAATTTAGTGTGTGATTTAAATTTTGTATTATTCAATCTAATATATATATATATATATATATATATATATATATATATATATATATATATATATATATATATATATATATATATATATATATATATATATATATATATATATATATATATATATATATATATATATATATATATATATATATAGATATATAATTTGTTTAAAAAAAATTTATGACTTACATTGTAAGTCATAAAGGTTTGTCATTAATGTATGTCGTAATTTTACGACACACAAATGCGTGTCATCTGTCATTTATGACAGGGGCTTCATTGACATACATTTGCATGTCATCTGTACCCTTTAATGACACGCAATGCGTGTCATTAAAAGCCTTTTTTCTAGTAGTGTATCTTAATTTGAAATTAAAGATAATCACCAAAACAGAGTTTTTCGAAAGTTATCCAATTTCCCACACTGCATATAATCAATTTGCATAAAATTGTGATTCTTTTCACCGTGCTTCAAGCCTTCAATTAATCACCACGTCTGCATTCCTCTTCTATTCACTGAATTTCAAGTAAGTCTCTCTTTTCTTTCTCCTAGTTTTGTAAGTCTTAAAACTTGCTAGATGATACTGTAATTCGTAATGCTATATTTAATTAAAGAAATTGATCGCCAAATTAGGATTATAGTACTATGATACATAAAACCCAAGTGTTAGATTAGAGAAATTGGACTTAATTTGACAGAATCATCGACTTTTCTTAACTGAAATCGCTCGCCGCTCCGCGGCATGAACAGTCCACGACGCGGGGTATGAATATTCATCTTACGCGTCGCGGGTCGTTATGTGCGCGACGCGACGAACGTCTGGACAGTGCAGTAAGTGGTAATTTTGGTGATTTCTGCAGGCAAGATGTCGTCCGCAGGTAGTTCTGAAACCATTGATTGGAACTCAGTGACCACACAGATCGATCAGGTCCGCGCGGCTAGTTTCTTTAACGGCCGGGGCCTGTGCAAAAACAAACGCGTACTGCCGTGCCGCAGGGTCAATTGGGACTTGATCAGAGAATCAGGCATCTTGGATCACCTGAAAGATTGGTTAGTACAAGAAGGATATGAAGAAGGAGATTTAACTTACACTTGCCGGGCATTGGAGAATGCAACAAATATGAATGAGCCGGTCTACCGTGAAGTGTACCTACAGTTCCTTGCCAGCTATTACTTTGACCACAAGCATAGGGGCATGGATACCGAGGAAACTGTGAGATTTCGTCTGGGAAATCACGACCACAGTTGTACTTTGCGGGAATTCGGGTACCGTATTGGGCTGTACACCGAGGAGGAATCGAACTCACCGGCATTCCAGATGTTCCATAGGCATGCCAGCCGAACCATGGGGGATTCCTTTTCCCCAGCCGATTACTGGGCCACTATAGCTTCCACCCGATACCAAGAAAACACGGTCCGAGAGTGCTACATGCATTTGCCATCCCACCGCATGTTGCACCGGCTGATCACCACCATGCTATGGCCGCGTGCAGATAAAGAAAAAGTACTGCCCCGGGAATTGCATCTGATGTGGTCCGTAACACGGATGTTGGAAACTTGCAACATTCCTTACTTTGTCGCGGACTATTTCAAGCAAATTACGGATGCACCGATGACAATAACCGTATTTGGGGGAGGCTACTTCGTTACCAGACTGGCGGAGTCATATGGGCTGATCTCTGAGCACACTACTGACGGATTGGAGGTTATCCCTCCAATCATCTTTTGCCCACCCGTGGCAACATCGCGGGATGTGATATATGTGGACGATGGAATTCCGTCCGTTGACCGCATGCCTTTCCCGGCACTCCGGTCCGAGCCAACTACTTCCCGGAAGCGCTCCAAGCCAGCCACTTGATTACCCCGCAGCCTATTCCCTGCTACAATGGAATCCCGCTTTCTGGCGGACGAGGTGAAGGCACTCAAGGAAACTCTGGAGACACACACGCGGGAGCTCCAGGTCCAAGCATATATAGCACATGAAGTTGACAAAAGAACAGAGAATACTCAGCAGCAACTTCTATGGCTAGCTGACTGCATGATCACACTCATGGCAAAGAATAAGTGTTCTCCACCGAGACCTCAACCAACGATCCGAGATGCAGATGACGAGCCTATGGAGGAAGATTCAGAGGAGGAAGAGGGCGACTATGATGATAGCGCCCACAGTTAAAGAAATGGATGTAATCTTTTTGATTTTTTTAGTACATTGTTGGATTTACATATTTTTTAGGATTAGTGCATAATTGTTCTTAGGAAATTGATTAGGTAAATGAAGCCTCTTAAAGGTGGTAATTAGTAATAATAAATCAGTAGTTTTTCTTGTGTTGAATTGATTTTGTGAGATTTTGAAGTTAGAATAATCTGCTGAAATTACCGCGTCGTGGCATCAATATATTACGCGACGCGGTCTTTTTCCCAGTCGACGTTGACTTCGACTCACATAATTACCGCGACGTGCATCCTTCAATCACGCGCCGCGGTCACCCGCAACACACACAATTGCTTGTTGTAAATTTCTATTTTATTTGTTATGCTGTATAATATGTTTGTTGAGTCATGCATGTTATGCCAAATGAGAAGGAGTTGTCTCAGACAAGTGTGGGGTCACCGTGCCCCCTCCACTTGTCTTGACCACCGACGTGTTCACTGTAGCGCTACAACTCTGAATACGAAATCAAGGATCCGTTTGTTCGCAATTATACCTATGATACTGAGCACCAAGCAATCTGTCGTCCAAAAGGGGTAACTCTTTCTCCCTTGTTCTAAAAACTAATTTTTGTACAACGGGGACGTTGTACGATTTTAAGTGTGGGGTGTGGACGGTCGAAAGAAAAAGTTTTTGAAATTTTTGCAGAAATGATCAATTTTCAAATTTTTAGCAATATTTTTCAAAATTTTTAATAAATTGCAATTTTGAAACGAATGGTTTGTGATTGTTGATAGCAGTAGTATTTTTTTTCAAAAAAAAAATACTGTTAATTTGTGATCATGCTATTAGTTAGTCAAATAAGTTGAGTTTTATGAGTTTAGAAGATTGAGCTGTTTTAAGATTGGAATTTAGAAAGGAATGTCAATCTGTGGCCTTTGTTGTTCGAGCCGGTAAGTCTAAAATGGGTGGGACTTATGCACCTTGCCACCTAAGATCGTCTGGTCTGGGATGGTATTTCCGAAAGCTCGTTACATGGACAACATCGAAAGTCATGGACAATTCCTTAATGGCCTTTAGAATCTGAATAAGTAAGTACACTTCATTGTGGACAGAAAGTTTGTGATCAAGGGTTCTCTAGAAAGCCATGAATTCCAAAGAATAATTCAATTATGTTTTCGCGAACTATTCCACTCTAACTCATGGGGCAATAAGCTTTGAAACTAAACACCGTCAAAAATTGTTTGAGTCTTGATTATAATTTGTTAAAAACTCTCTTGCTTGGGGACAAGCAAGGCACAAGTGTGGCGTGTTTGACAACGCCTAGTGATATCAAGTATTTTAGGCGTTGTTGAGTCCTATTCTTGATGAAATTATATCAGATATATCTTGGTATTCTCACTTTTCGTGCCAGGACTTGTTTAGAAGAAAAGAATGAAAACAGCGACTAAAAGCGTGCAAATTGGAAAAGTTTGGAAAGGAATGAAAAATCAAGGAAATACGTATGCGTGCCGCGGGAATTAACAGCGCGCGACGCGGGTCAAAGGCGGTGAACCAAATTCAAAGGCCGAGAAAATGGGATCTGATAAGTACGAACGCCGCGGGATCCTCATATGCGCGGCGCGGTTGCGGTAAATTTCAACTATAAATAGAGGCATTTACAGCCGAAAACCCGAGCAAAACCCTGGTGAAGAATCGACCGTAGAGGCTCTTTGACTCCAACAATTCGTTTTCAGCAACCATCTTTTGGCATTTCAGGTTTTATAATTTAATTTCCTTTTGGTAGTAAGTAGCATTTGTAGCTAAGGTCTTTGGGAGTGACAACCACTGACTTTGAGCACTTTAGTTTTCTGTTTTGCATCATTGGTTACTGTATTGGACCACTGGAATTCAGTTTTGGTTAATGAAAATCATTTGGTTACAATTAATCTTAGTTTTTCGTGTTTTGATGCTTGTGTTTGATTGTGTTTGTTTGGGTTGTGTTTGGATGTTATTTTGACTGTGTTTGGGACTGTTTCCCTTGCTGAAATCAGTAGCCAACTAGGTTAGCTTTAGGTATTGAACTTTGGCCAGTAACTGTTCAGTTGGACTATAGCTATTGGTTTAGATTATACCTTCTTTTGTTGGATGTTTGGGATGCCTTTGATTGCTTCTGATTCAGAGATGCACTTCTGGTTTCAGAAAGTAACTAGGCTTGTTTGAGTTGAGTTTAGCTTATGCTTGGCTTGACTTTGTTTGGTTATTGCTTTTGGGTAGTTGAGAACTTAGAAACTAGGTCCTCTGACTGTAGCGTGACACTACAAGTTGGTAATCTGTCATCTGGTCTAACCACGAAGCTCCTGCGGATCGACCCTGACTACCACTGTGCTAGTGTGTGTGTTAGGTTTTCTTATTTTTGACCGCACGACGACCTAGGCGTGTCAGTCGTGTGGTCAAAAATAAGAAAATAAACCTCACACACACTAGTACAGCGGTAGTAAGGGTCGATCCACGGGAGTTTGGTGGTCAAGACAAGATGATAGCCAACTGTATTGTCACGCTACAGCCAGAGGGACTAACTCCAGTTTCCAAAAACACACTAAAAACACAATTTCAAAGCAAAGTCCAAAATCCAAATCAAACATAAACAACTCTAAACCAAACCAAGTTCTAACCTAAGATAGCTTACTGAAATCAGAAACAAAACTCAAAATCAGAAACAAACACACCAATCACTTGCATTCAAAACACTTCTAAACACATTCAATATTGAAAAATGCAACAAAAACATAAACTGAATGATTACTTGTATAAAACTCAAAACCAGAACATCCAAAGTATTCAAATACGAAAATAATAACCTTAACCTACTGCTACTGGTTGTCACAATCCAGAGACACTAAGCTAAAAGCTAAAACAACTAAACTAATAAAGAAATTAAAGTGAAAACATAAGAAATACCAAAAGAGGTTGCTGAAATCCGAAACTTGGAGTCAAAGAAGCCTTAAGTCCACCTTAGGGGTCGTTCCTTGCCTGCTGATTTCGACCTAATGGCCTCTATTTATACTTGTGAAAAATTAGAATCCGAGGCGCGTAAGGCTCCCAGCCGCGTCGCGCGTACTGCCTTATCCCTGTTTTTTCGTGGTTTGAATTTCTCTTCACCGCCTCATCCTTGACGTGGCGCGTCGCGCATACCTTCACTCCTGCGGCGCGCGTGTTCATTCGACTGTTTTTTCCTTATCTTCAAAACTTCTTCCATTTGTCTGCTTTTAGTCCCTGATTATAACATTTTCTTGCAAACAAGCACTAGCACAAAAAGTGTGAAATACTAATGTATATATGATATAATTTCACCAAGAATAAGGCCTAACAACGACTAAAATACTTGATATTACTAGGCGTTGTCAAACACCCCACACTTGTGCCTTGCTTGTCCCAAAGCAAGAGAGTTTTTAACAGATTTTAACTAAGACTCAAAATTTTTTGAACGTGTTCAATTTCAAAGCTTATTGTCTCCAGAGTTAGATTGAAATAGTTTTTGCAAACATAACCAGAATATCATTTGGAATTCATGATTTTCTAAAGAACCCTTGATTACAAATTTTCTGTCCACAGTGAAGTGTACGTACTCATTCAGATTCTAAAGGTCATTAAAGAACTATCCATGACTTTCGATGTCGTGTAACGAGCTTTCAGAAATGTCATCCCAGACCAGATGATATTAGGTGGTAAGGTGAATAAGTACCTCTTCGAGGCCACCCATTTTAGACCTACCGGCTCGAACAACAAACGCCACTGATTGGCAGTCCCTTCCTAAATTCCAATCCTAAAATACTCCAATCTTCTAACTCCTAAAACTCAACTTATTTGACTAAACAGATAGCATGATAACAACTAAATAATATTTCTTGAAAAATACCAACGCTATAACATTCACAAACTATTCATTTCAAAATTATAATCTCTTAAAAATTTTGAAAAATTGCTAAATTTTGAAAATTGGTCATTTCCCGCAAAAAATTCAAAAACTACTATTTCGACCGTCCACACCCCACACTTAAAATCGTACAACGTCCTCGTTATACATAAAATATTTCAGAACAAGGGAGAAAGAGTTACCCCTTTAGACGGTTGACTGCTTGATGGAACTCTATTGTCACAGGATACAAAACACGAACTGCTCATGATTCAGAATTTCAAGAGTTGTGGCGCAACAGTAAACACGTCGGTGAAATGGCAAGTGGAGGGGGCACAATGACCCCACACTTGTTTGAAGTAACTCTTCCATAGATTCCCCATTTGGTATTCATATGCACACTTACAAACATATTAAATGCAAAAAGACTACAAACATATAAACGATAAACTGAATGTAACAAAGGATAGTAATAAGTTTGGTACAATGTCTCAAAAGATAGAAAAGAAAATACATCAGTCATCATCATCATGATGGGTCCCAAATGGACCCGCTTCATCGTCTGGATCGCTCGGAGGGTAGGCTGGAATATCATCAATACGCAGCTGGAGCATAATCAGTCGCTGCGTTTCGGCTACCCACCGGTGATGCGCCTTAGCATACATCATCCTCCTCTCTATGGCCCTCATCGCAGCCTGCAACTCTGCGAGCTGTGGCTGGGGCTGTACTGGTGGATAAGCTGGTGGCTCCTCCCTCCGCCTCCGTCTCCTGGCTGGCTGCTCTGGCTCTGGCTGGGCCTGGGGACCCTATGGTGCCTCTGTCGTCATCCTCATAATAACACCAGGACGTGGCTGGTGAATGAGCCTCATAATCTCCAAATAACAGACCGATGTCCGTGCGGGTGGTGTCGTTGTGAGAGTCGTCGTGATCTCCGCTGTCAAAAGGCCATAGGACCGGGCCAGCCGAGTGATGTAATGCCCACCGGCCATGGGGCTGCTGTCGGCTACACCCGCTGCTCGGGTCGTCAACGAGACTTCCAATGCGTATGGCAGATGGAGGAATCTGGTAGGATCGGAGAGCGCCCACATGAAGGTGATATCATCCCCTAACACCGTCTCACATCCCTACTTCTGCATGGCAGAAGTGGATATGATACGGTGCATCAAACAGTATAGCGGGTCACGGAGCTGGCTCTCCCGGGCCGACTCAGCCTCAAACTGGTCATCGGACATCGCTGCCCAAATAGTCGCATTGGCATCCCGCTAGGCTGCCCCCGAATACAAGCACGTAGAAATGGTGTAAAATGACGGCTCTGTAGCTCCGTCTCCGTGTATATCCCTGTGTGTCTGCCGAACTCGCGGAGATTGTACTCCCGACTCTCTCCCCCCAGTCTAAACCGAACCAATTGGGACCGTGCCTCTCGTGATGCCGGTGTGTATCTGCATGTCGAAAGGAACTCTAGAAGGATCTCCTTGTAACCCACATCCTCCTCGCTGGCCATTAGCTTGTCCCAGCCGTGGCAAGTAAAAGTGTACTCCCCATCAGTCCATGTGCGGTGGATAAAGGGCTCAAGCTCGGCCCAGAGCCCTGCCTAGGTCAGAATCTCCCGGTCCAGCTGAACAACGGCGAGGACCGGTCAGGAACTCAACTCGTCTCGTCGAGCCACATACTGCGGGGTGTCATCTAGCATCTCTGGAAATCGGAGGAATGGATGATCTCGTCTGAACTCCATCTGCACAAAAGAATCTCAACAATTTTTTTTTGCAAAATCAGTCCTTCTTCTTGCTCAAACACGCGCGACGCGGCCCAGGAACTTGGCGCGTCTCGCCGTAGGTCTGGTTCGAAGAAAAATCCCAAAATCGATGATTTCACCTGTTTAACTCAATCCAACACCACTACAAGGTACCCTAACTACCGACTAGCCTCCCTAGGGTGATGATTTTGCGAAAACAACACCCTACGAGCAAGCATTGCCGATTTTCTAAGTTTTCTAGTTCTTGCTATTTCAACCAAATTAACCATCCAAATGCATGTAAAAACGTCAAATAACTAGTTCCAGAAGACGTACCGTAGTAGTAGAACACTATAACGCAAGAAAAACGGAAGAAATCGGGTGATCAAGGGGTTGCTCTGTTCTGCGCGGTGTGGTTTGTGTGTGTGCGATGAGATACGAACCTTATAAAGTGGTTTTCCGTCCGATCATATTCCGCGACGCGCCCTGGAAGCGAGCCGCGTCGCGCGTGTCACCAAGATAACCCTGCGCATCGGGTTATCTTGCGATCCCGCATCGCACCCTTCTCCTTGCCGCGTCGTGGTTTCCAACTTCTATAAAGTTCTTTGTTTGACCCCACACTTGTCTCGAACCACTAATACCTGCAATGATGATGATAGTATTTCCTGATTACTTCTAAAAACACTATACCTAACCTATTTACAGATGGGTTGCCTCCCAACAAGCGCTAAGCTTAACGTCTTCAGCCAGACGTGCTGCTTCTTATTCCTCTCTTTCTTCTGTCGGCATCATTCTCTTCATCTCAGGTGCAAAGTCATGGATTAATGTTGCTAGCAATGTGGTAAGCTGTGTCATGCGATCACTTACTTGACTAATCCATTGTTGTTGCGCGTCCAAGAGCTGGAAAACCTTCGCCTCTCTGCACGGTGTGTCCTTCTCATATTGCTGGTGCTTTAACTCCATCATCTCTTGCATGTCTAGAAGTTGTATCTTGTCCACTGTTGATAATGGGTGTCTCTTCACTTCCTATAATATTTCTTCTCCGTCACTTCCATTTCCTTGACCCTGATTCCTACCATTATCCTTTTCCTTAGGTGCCATGAACGGGCTGTTGTTCAAGTATTTGTCGTTGTACCCCGGTGGCAACGATATCAGGCATCCAAACATGTTCAGCCTACGTTTCCATGTTCCGAAAAAGATATCCATATCTCCAGTCTTACAGTCCATTACAGCCCCAGCTATGGCTAAAAATGGACGTCCCAAAATTAACACAGGTGCATCTTCTAAACTCTCATACTCCATCACCAAAAAATCTACGGGATAAAAGAAGTCACCAACCTTGACTATCACGTTGGTTAACTTACCCCGAGAAACCTTCGTTGATTGATCCGCCAACTGCAATACCATCTTTGCAGGTTCCAGTTCCTCATTCTTATACTTGTCATAAAGGTATCCTGGCAGCACATTAACACTTGCTCCTAGATCCAGCAACGTGTTCCTAATGATAACATCCCATACTGTGACAGTAATCAACGGTGAACCAGGGTCTCTTTCTTTCTTAGGCAATGTCCCTAACAGAGCCTCGCTTGCCTTAACAGTCAATCTTACCATGCCTGGTGTAGGCGTCTTGAATATCCCATTCTTTTCACACATTTCCTGAAGAATCTTTGTATCTTCAGGCGCATTCTTCAGCTCGTCCCATAAAGGTTGGTTGATCGAAGGTCCATTCGGCTTGCTTGGCATGTCCTGTTTCTTATTCACCTTCTTATCCTTCTTCTTCTTAATACCAGCTACAACTGGTTGCTCATCTTTCTGAACTCCCTTGTCCTCCTTAACTTGGTCACTTTCATCACTCTTTTCTTTACTCTTTTCATTCTTACTTTCACCTTCCTTTTCCACCAGATCCTCCTCAGTGAGCTTTCTCCATTCGATATCAATAGCATTCACATGCTTTTTTCCTGCCTTTGGGTATGGTTCGGGTTTATTTCTGTACTGCTTGGTAATTTGCCACTGTCCCTCTTCCTTTGGTCCTCAGCCATCTGAGCTATTTGCCTTTCCATGTTGGCAATGGCTTTGGCGTTCGCTTGGGTTTGCTACTGACTAGCATTGAACAAATCATATATTTTGGCAATCATGCTTTCCTGGCTTTCCGGGGCATTGTTACTAGCATTGGCGGCCCCCTATTGCTGTTATTCCTCCCACTGGGACCACTATTGTTCCCAGGCTGAAATTGTCTAGGTTGGTTGGAGGGTTGTCCCTGGTAGTTATTGTGTCTGTTGTTATAGGAATTTTGAGTTCCTTGGTTGTAAGGCCTGTAAGGTCATCCATTATTGTACTGTCCTTGACCTTGACCGTGAACTTGATGAACTTCCTGTGTTCTTTGTCCTTGTTGACCACCCTGCTGCTGATTCTGCAGTCCATTTTGCAAGGTAGACATCAACCTATCGAATTTTCTATTTAACTCACCAATCTCTTTTTTCACTTCTTTCTTCCAGTCAGCATCTGCTCCTACTGCTGCGGCTGTACTCACAGGTTTCCTAGTAGAGAAGTTTACTTTCGATCCATTGCTGAGTTGTTCCAAGAACCGCCAAGCGTCATCTGGGTCCTGCATCATTATGGTCCCACTGGATGATGCACTTATCATTGCTTGGTTTGTCAAATCCACCCCCTCAAAGAATAACTTCACCAACTGCCATTTTGGAATATTATGATGTATGCACGAACGCATCAATTCCTTTAACCTATCAAAAGCCTCATGAAATGCCTCCCCCGGCTTCTCTTAGAAATCTTGAATGGCCCGCCTGATCTCTGTAGTCTTGCTAGCCGGATAGAATTCTTGCAGAAATTTGGATTTCAATTGATCCCATGTGGTAATACTATTAGGCTGGAGTGAAGTAAACCAATATTTGGCTTTGTCTTTTAAGGTAAATGGAAACAGTCTCAACCTAAAGATATTTTTGTTTGTATTTCAAGGGGTATTCGCATTGGCTATGGCTAGAAATTCGTACAATTATAAGGATCACCTTGTTTGTAACCCCTAAACTCAGGTAATATACCTAGAAGTTGCGGCCTAATTTCAACTTGGTTCTCAACATTATCAGGAAGATAAATGGGCGACGCGTTATCATATTCCATGGGTTGGAAATATGATGAAACCGATTGCCCTCTAGGTTGTGCAAAATATAAGGGTGGAACAATATTACCGTTATGATGCTCATTGTTGTAAAATTTCTACCATTGTGGTTGCTGTGGTTGTTGAAATCTCCTTGGAGGTCCCTGACCTCGGTTCCACTGTTGCTGCTGCTGGACTGGACGCTACGGCGACCATCCGTCGTCTTCCTTGTCATAAACTGGGTCTGGATCTTGGTATTGGTATTGAGGCTGCAAAGGTTGTAGTTGTGGTGGCTGGGTTTGGGTTAGTGGTGGTATAGGTTGAATAACTGGTTGTGGTTTGAAAATGGGTTGTTGGTATTATGAAGGTAAGGGTTGTGAAAATTGTGGTTGTGAAACAGGTATTTGCTGTCGAGGTAATGGGTTGCCATCACAGGTCGACGCTCCCCACGACACCGCGGCAGATACTGGAAAAGGGTTTGTAAAGGTTTGACCTAAGGGTTGGACTAACGGCTGAGTGCATGATGGTACTGGTGCAGGGGCTGAAACCGCACCACCACTAGCACTTGTGCTTCTCACATGAAATTTAGAAATCGAGGGTATATTTGGAACTCCCCCGTTACCTCGCCCAAGGGCTCATTGGTAACATCCTCTATTGTAACACTACTAGGACTCATCTTAGCAAAACGCCAACACACACGGTTATTGCACGCGGTTCGTTCGATTTCAAAGTCAAAAAGCAAGGGTAATGTATGCCCACCCCGACGGGTACGCATGCACTAGTGCAAAACGCCCGCCAAAACCAAAATAAAATTACTAACTAAACTTAAATATCAAAACTAAATCCAAAAATCAGAAAACAACTCCCTACAGATCGTCTTATCCTAAGCTCACATCTCCCCGGCAACGACGCTAAAATTTGACACGTCTAGGTCGTTGTGCGGTCAAAAATAAGAAAATAAACCTCACACACACTAGTACATCGGTAGTAAGGGTCGATCCACGGGAGTTTGGTGGTCAAGACAAGACGATAGCTTACCAACTGTATTGTCACGCTACAGCCAGATGGACTAACTCCACTTTCCCAAAAACACACTCAAAACACAATTTCAAAGCAAAGTCCAAAATCCAAATCAACCATAAACTACTCTAAACCAAACCAAGTTCTAACCTAAGATTGCTTACTGAAATCAGAAACAAACACACCAATCACTTGCATTCAAAACACTTCCAAACACATTCAATACCGAAAAATGCAACAAAAACATAAACTGAATGATTACTTGTATAAAACTCAAAACCAGAACATCCAAAGTATTCAAATACGAAAATAATAACCTTAACCTACTGCTACTGGTTGTCACAATCCAGAAACACTAAGCTAAAAGCTAAAACAACTAAACTAATAAAGAAATTAAAGTGAAAACATAAGAAATACCAAAAGAGGTTGCTGAAATCCGAAACTTGGAGTCAAAGAAGCCTTAAGTCCACCCTAGGGGTCGTTCCTTGCCTGCTGATTTCGATCTAATGGCCTCTATTTATACTTGTGAAAATTAGAATCCGCGGCGAGTAAGGCTCCCAGCCACATCGCGCGTACTACCTTATCCCTGTTTTTTCGCGGTTTGAATTTCTATTCACCGCCTCATCCTTGACGTGGTGCGTCGCGCATACCTTCACTCCCGCGGCGCGCGTGTTCATTCGATTGTTTTGTCCTTATCTTCAAAACTTCTTCCATTTGTCCGGTTTTAGTCCCTGATTATAACATTTTCTTGCAAACAAGCACTAGCACAAAAAGTGAGAAATACCAATGTATATATGATATAATTTCACCAAGAATAGGGCCTGACAACGACTAAAATACTTGATATTACTAGGCGTTGTCACATGTACGAAGGCATCGAACCTTCAGATACCCTCGGACGTGTCAAAATTTCAACAATAATGTTTTATTTGTCAATTGTCATTTCAAGTATCAAATGTTTTCCGACCAACGGAATTTAATTTTGCAACTTGTGACATCTTAATATCTATTCTCAAGATATGCATGTGATAAAATTGACTTCATTCTTTGGAAAACCAAGTTAAAGGACAAAACTTTGATTTTAGATTCTCTCAATCATATCTTCTTGCACTAAAAGATATCTGAGAATCGAATTGCAACATTGGAAAAGAAACATATTTCAGAATTAGGTTAAAGTTGTTTTACAAACTAATTTATGTGTGATTACAATATCCTTAACAAAGTGTCTATTACTAAGCTCCATGTTGTATCTAACGCGTTTCATCAATGAATTATTCAAGAAGTATCACACTTCTCAGGATACAAAAATCTTCTAAAGCTTTCTTATTAATGTAACTTACAATGACTGATAACAAATTTAAGAATGTTTTGCACCTTTGTTATACAATTGAGCTATATGGGGTAAAGAAAAAAGTTTTTGTGAAATCTTTATATCACCAAGTGTTAAATCATATGGTGAAATTTCAAATTCTTACTCTTCGGATGAGATACCAGACAAAAATGAATTCAAATGGCACAAGTCAAAAATCAATTGCAAAAATGTGCAATCAAAAACTCAAAAGTTTGGCTCAAAACTTATACCCCAAGGCATACTTCTCTTTCTTAAATGAAAATACAAGGAGCTCCTATAACATAATCGAGTACGTTCTAGAGAGTATGAATATCTTAATTAGTCCGTCTTTAGTGATAAAGATAGAGTAGTGCATAAATCTCAAAGGGTTGTATCCAAGAAATATGTCCAAATACTCTATAGAGTATGAATATCTTAATTAGTCCGTCTTTAGTGATAAAGATAGAGTAGTGCATAAATCTCAAAGGGTTGTATCCAAGAAATATGTCCAAATACTCTATCTGATGAAAAGTGATAAATTTCTCAAAGTTTCAATCAAAAATTTCATGAATCCTCTGATGCTAAATTCATGAAAGTGAACACAACCTTAATTTTTAACGTAGTGAATGTTTACCTCGTTTTAACAAGGAAATTTTGAAACATTAAACGGCAACTTAAACGTCAAAATTCTTCAAATATGTGAAACTGTATATAACATTGGGTGGTTAGACTTAGCCAGTTTGACTGATCTTTAATCACAAAGACTTCGGATTGAATAACAGACTTCCAACATGGTCTGATTGCATCTGAATGCGAATATAGTAAATTCAAATATGTGAAACTGTATATAACATTGGGTGGTTAGACTTAGCCAGTTTGACTGATCTTTAATCATAAAGACTTCGGATTGAATAACAGACTTCCAACATGGTCTGATTGCATCTGAATGTGAATATAGTAAATCTTGTTTTTCTTTCAATTTTCATTAATTCAACTCATATACTCACAATGCATTTTCTGACCAAAACCTTCTTATTGCTCATGGTGTTGATTATCAATGAAGTCATAAAAGTGATTACCTTTGTTCCGTTTATAAATAATTTTAAACTGATCCGAAGGCAATCCAATTTAATTCATCCAAAGGACTACAAATTTTGGGTATTTTCATTGACATGTCACATACATGACACGCCTAGGTCGTCGTGCGGTCAAAAATAAAGAAAAACCTAACACACACTAGTACAGTGGTAGTCAGGGTCGATCCGTAGGAGCTTCGTGGTTAGACTAATTGACAGATTACCAACTAGTAGTGTCACGCTACAGTCGGAGGACCTAGTTTCTGAATGTTCAACTATCCAAAAATAACAACCAAACAAAGTCCAGCCAAGCATAAGCCAAACTCAACTCAACCTAACCTAGTCACTTTCTGAAATCAGAAGTGCTTCTCTGAATCAGAAGCAAACAAAGGTATCCAAACCAAACAATCACAAGGTATAACCTAAACCAATAGGTATAGTCCAACTGAACAAGTACTGGCCAAAGTTCAATACCTAAGCTAACCTATTTGGCTACTGATTTCAGCAAAGGAAATAGTCCCAAACAAGGTCAAAATAACATTCAAACACAAACCAATAACCAAAACCAAAAACAAACATCCAAAACACCGAAAAACCAAGATTAATTGTAACCAAATGATTGCATTAACCAAAACTGAATTCAAAACATTCAAAACAGTATCCGAACACCACTAAAACATAGACCTAAGCTTGGTATCAATGGTTGTCACTCCCAAAGATACAAACTAAAGCTTACAAATATCTAACTAAATGAAAATAAAATCCAAAACATGAAAATACCAATTGAGAAGTTGCTGGAACGAATTCTTGGAGTCAAAGAGCTTCAAGGTCGATTTTACACCCGGTCTTTGCTAGGGTTTTCGGCTAAAATTGCATCTATTTATATTTGCAAATTTCCCGCAGCCACGCCGCGCAGATGAAGAATCCGCGACGCGCGTACTAATCTTTTCCCGTTTCTTCGACATTTGAATGTGTTACACCGCCTTAAGCCTGTGTCGCGCGTATCGTAGATCCGCGGCGCGTGTACGAGTTTCCTTGATTTTTCATTCTTTTCCAAACTTCTTCCTTTTTGCACGCTTTTAGTCTCTGTTTCCATTCTTTTTCTCCAAACAAGTCCTGGCACGAAAAGTGAGAATACCCAGACATATATGATATAATTTTATCAAGAACAGGGCTCAACAACGCCTAAAATACTTGATATCACTAGGCGTTGTGAAACACCCCACACTTGTGCCTTGCTTGTCCCCAAGCAAGAGAGTTTTTAACAAATTATAATGAGGAATCAAATAATTTTTGACTGTGTTCAGTTTCAAAGTTTATTGCTCTTTGAGTTAGAGTGGAATAGTTCGCGAAAACATAATTGAATTGCTCTTTGGAATTCGTGGCTTTCTAGAGAACCCTTGATTACAAATTTTCTGTCCACAATGAAGTGTACGTACTCATTCAGATTCTAAAGGCCATTGAGGAATTGTCCATGACTTTCGATGTTGTCCGTGTAGCGAGCTTTCAGAAATACCATCCCAGACCAGACGATCTTAGGTGGTAAGGTGCATAAGTCCCACCCATTTTAGACTTACGGGCTCGAACAACAAAGGCCACAGATTGACTTTTCCTTCCTAAATTCCAATCCTAAAACAGCTCAATCTTCTAAACTCGTAAAAACTCAACTTATTTGACTAACTGATAGCATGATCACAATTAAACAATATTTATTGAAAAATACTAGTGCTATCACAATCACAAACCATACAATTCAAAATTGCAATTTATTAAAAATTTTGAAAAATATTGCTAAAAATTGAAAAATTGATCATTTCTGCAAAAATTTCAAAAAAAATTTCTCTTTCGACCGTCCACACCCCACACTTAAAACCGTACAACGTCCCCGTTGTACAAAAATTATTTCAAAACAAGGGAGAAAGAGTTACCCCTTTTGGACGATAGATTGCTTGGTGCTCAATATCACAGGTATAATTGCGAACAAACGGATCCTTGATTTCGTATTCCGGAGTTGTAGCGCTACAGTGAACACGCCGGTGGTCGAGACAAGTGGAGGGGGCACGGTGACCCCACACTTGTCTGAGACAACTCCTTCCCATTTGATATATCATGCATAACTCAACAAACAAATTAAAAGAAAACATAACAAATAAAATATACAAATGTACAGATAGTGGTGTCATAAATTTTGTACATATATATCCCTAAAAATATAAAAAGAAAGAAAGAAAAAAAAGTACATCAATCACTACCAGGTGGCCTGGAAGGTCCAGCCTCATGATCGTGGGCCCTAGGTGGGAATGGTCGGGGGCGCTGACCCTGCGCTGATGCAATCTGTAGGAGAACCTCCCCGATCCACTCGAGCTGGTCCTCCATCCTCGCAACCCGGCCCTCCAACCGATGGATGGCCGCTGGGTCCTCCTGTGGCTGTGGCTCTGTCGGGGCTGCTGGTGCTGGCTCTGGTCTCCGGCGTCTCCTGCCCGGCTGAGCGTATGCGGGCTGGGGTGCCTGGAGAGGCTCTGTAGGTGCCCGGATGAACTGCCCCGGGCGCTGCTGCTCAATGAGCCGCATCCTCTCCAAAGTGCGTGCTGTCGTGCGAGATGGAGGTAGAGCGGTCAAGGAGGCAGCCACGGGGGCAGTAAGAATCCCATATGAACGGGCCACGCGGGTAATGAAATACCCCCGGGCCAATGGACTGCTAGTGGAGGCTCCCGTCAAGTGAGTGGAGAGGGCAACTGCGAGGGCAAAGGGAAGGTGGAGAAATCGGGACGGGTCGAGGAGAGCCCAAAAGAATGTCATGTCCTCCCCAGACACCTTCTCGCCCCCCTCCCGCTGCATGATGGAGGTGGAGACGATACGGTGCATGAGGCGGTGAAGTGGGTCGTGGAGGTGGCTCTCCCTCGAGGTCCCCGCCTCGTACATAACGTTGGACAGTGGTGTCCAAATTTCCATGTTGCCGGGCCTCTCCGGCTGGCCCTGAATGCACGCCCCGAAGAACTGCGTGAAATGGCGGTGCTGAAGATCCGCCGGAGTATATAGCCCAACTCTCCTCCCAAACTCCCGGAGGTTGCACTCCCTCTGTGTACCTCCCAGTCGGAACCGTATGATCCTGGATCGTGGGTCCGATGCCCGAGGAGCGAAATGGATCGTGGAGAGAAACTCCAACAGTAGCTCGGTGTAGACCACGTCCTCGTCCGTGGCCATGATCCTGTCCCAGCCACGGCAAGTAAATGAAGCATCCCCCTCAACCCAAGTGCGGTGCAGAAATGGCTCGATCGCACCCCATAATCCCGCATCCCTCAGTATATCCCTGTCAATGACCGTCGCCTCGAGAACCCGGCGACTAGTCAACGCGTCCCTCCGCGAAATGTACTCCGCGGAGCTAGCCAGTCCCTCGGGGAACTGGAGGAAAGCGTGCTCTAACCTGAACATCATCTACAAAAAGATACATAGCCACAAAAGACAAAATTTTTTTGCAAAATCAGTCCTATTCTTCCCTGCCGCACCGCGGCGCGGCCCAAGAGCAAGGCGCGTCGCGGCGAGCGGCTGTTTGCAAAACACCGAATCAAACTCGCAATTTAACCTGCCAAAACTCGATCCAATCATACCACAAGGTAGCCTAAGTGCCGACTAACTCATCTAGGGTCTCTATTTGGCAAAACAAACACCCTACGAGTTAGCATTGGCGATTCTAAGTTTTGAACCTTTTTGGGCAAATCACTAAAATTAACCACCTAATTGCTAGTTTTAACAACTAATAGATAGTTAGAATAGCGTACCTTGGCAGTAGAAACAAAATGAGCAAGAAAAAACGCGAGAGAAATTAGTTGATCAGAGCTCCGAGTCGTGTGAGGTGTGTGTTGAGTCGCGGCTTACCTTAATATAGAAGAAAACCGTCTGATAGTTTCCCGCGTCGCGCATTTACGCTTTGCGCGTCGCGCGTGTCACCAAATCAACCCCTGCGCATCGGGTTGGTTTACGACCCCGCGTCGCGTAATTCAAAAACCCGCAGCGCGGTCTTCAAAATTTCAAAAACTTCTCACACGACCCCACACTTATTTTAGACCACTAATACCTGCAAAAGATTGATGTGTTTTCCTAATTAAATCTAAGAAATATAAAACCTAACTTACGACACGATGGGTTGCCTCCCAACAAGCGCTAAGTTTAACGTCTTCAGCCAGACGTACTATTCCTTCTACAGCTACGGTGGATCGTACGCCTTCCTTCTTTGCTGATTTTGCCCTTCCACCGTCCCTTTGCTGACCCACTGCTCCTCAAACTTTCCTGGGTCGAATGGCTTGCCGGTCCTTCTGCTGCTGCCCGGTTGCGGTTTATTGATTAATTCCCATGAGTGCTTGGAGGTAGCTTTGAACCTCCAAGCTCGATCCTTCCTTCTATACCTCTTCAAGATCAGAGGCTTGATGTGAAGCGCGCCCAGGGCCGCTTCCAGTAGTTGTTTCACACCTCGGTTGATAGTGTCTCGCATGCTATCTTCAGGTTGCAATTTTGGTTTGCAGTACCAATAAAAATTTTCCAATCGAATGGAATCGGAAGGCAACATATCAGGATGCTTCCATATGTCCTCATCGATGGTATTGATCACATCTAATTTTCCATTCATGAATGGATCATGAGTGGCGATAAAATCTTGTTTATTATTTTCAAATATTAATTCGTCAGCATCAACTTCTTGGTTATCGTCCAACAGGTGGATCGGAACCAAGAGTGAGTGACTGGTTTGATATGATGGTGGTACAAAGTCACCCACCACCAGATCCTTACTTTTAAAAGACTCAATGTTTTCGAAAATTCTGGGGTCGGGGGTAGTATTGTCATCTACACCCTCTTCCCCAATAGTATTTAAAATTTCAACAATTTCAGGACTTGTTGGGCTTGGATCTGTACTGTCACTTACAGTCCTCTCCACAACATCCTCATCAATCAAATTGTCTGGTGATGGTACAGATTCACACATCACCAGATCAACATTATCAATACTTTCAAAAACATCAAAAACTTCAAAGGTTGCTGAGTCCGAAGTAGCATTGTCACTTACAACCTCTTCCTCAACAACCGTTTCGACCATCTCAATGGTCTCTTGATTTTCCCACAGTGCATGCCCTTCCATCACATATTCAGGTGATGCAAGTTCACACACATTATCATTGGTATAAAAATCACTCACCTCCGGTTCTGGCGAAGGTGGTGAACATTTCCAATTTTCCTCCATCTTATCTAAAGAAGCTTGCAATTTTTCAAGAGCTTCAGCCTGATCCTTCTGCTCTTGGTGATTGTTATACAAGAGTACCCAAAGTTGGGCCCAAGTTGCAGAATTTTCAGGTTGAGATGACTCATCGGTCCGCCATCCATTGTCATCGGGTGATCCATTGTAGCAATCATCCTCGTAATAGGTGTCGGCCGGATTTTCATAATAATCATACTGATCCGGGTACATGTAATCACCCATCATAAGGATGTACACATACCAAAAATCAGCAAACTAAAATCAAACATCAAAAATCAGAAACTAAATGCTACAAATCACCTAATCTAAGCGCACAGCTCGCCGGCAACGGCGCCAAAATTTGACACGCCTAGGTCGTCGTGCGGTCAAAAATAAAGAAAAACCTAACACACACTAGTACAGTGGTAGTTAGGGTCGATCTGCAGGAGCTTCGTGGTTAGACTAAATGACAGATTACCAACTAGTACTGTCACGCTACAGTCGGAGGACCTAGTTTCTGAATGTTCAACTATCCAAAAATAACAACCAAACAAAGTCCAGCCAAGCATAAGCCAAACTCAACTCAACCTAACCTAGTCACTTTCTGAAATCAGAAGTGCATCTCTGAATCAGAAGCAAACAAAGGTATCCAAACCAAACAATCACAAGGTATAACCTAAACCAATAGCTATAGTCCAACGGAACAAGTACTGGCCAAAGTTCAATACCTAAGCTAACCTATTTGGCTACTGATTTCAGCAAAGGAAATAGTCCCAAACAAGGTCAAAATAACATTCAAACACAAACCAATAACCAAAACCAAAAACAAACATCCAAAACACCAAAAAACCAAGATTAATTGTAACCAAATGATTGCATTAACCAAAACTGAATTCAAAACATTCAAAACAGTATCCGAACACCACTAAAACATAAACCTAAGCTTGGTATCAATGGTTGTCACTCCCAAAGATACAAACTAAAGCTTACAAATATCTAACTAAATGAAAATAAAATCCAAAACATGAAAATACCAATTGAGAAGTTGCTGGAACGAATTCTTGGAGTCAAAGAGCTTCAAGGTCGATTTTACACCCGGTATTTGCTAGGGTTTTCGGCTGAAATTGCATCTATTTATATTTGCAAATTTCCCGCAGCCGCGTCGCGCAGATGAAGAATCCGCGGCGCGCGTACTAATCTTTTCCCGTTTCTTCGGCATTTGAATGTGTTACACCGCCTTAAGCCTGCGTCGCGCGTATCGTAGATCCGCGGCGCGTGTACGAGTTTCCTTGATTTTTCATTCTTTTC